>CM068540.1:10011273-10238248 GCA_035048495.1 Euptelea pleiosperma
TTCCCCCTTCCCTACTTCTCAAGAATAAAAGGGCTATTTCAAGAGCCATTTGTGGGAAGGTAGTTCATTGGACCTCTGATTTGGCTACTAGGGAATTACTTCCCATGTATCATTTGCTAAGGTTAATCTTCTTCTACAACTTGATCCCAAAGGCAGGACATCGGAGTGAGATTGGTCCCTATATCTAGTATCTTCTGTATTGTGTCTCTCAGGGCACGAGAATCTGTGTTCCATTAGTTATTTTTCATCCCATGGTTGAGAATTTGGCAATTGAGAATCGCAAACGGTCTTTGCCTTTTGGCATTTTAGTTTCAAAAATTCTAAGTCATTACAAAGTTCCTATTCTAGACTCCGATGAAACTTTGCATCCCATCTCACCTATCAATCAAGCTACTTTTAGCAAGATGTTGGTTAGTGAATCGTCTATGTCTGCTCCTACTTCTGCTTCTGCTTCGACTTTTGGATCCCGTCGTTCCTCTGTATCTGCATCTATTGTAGGTCTTTCATCAAAGTTGGACAATCTTTGTGCGTCGATTGACAAATTTTCTCGACTTCAACAGCGTATGACTTCATTTCTTAGGTCTCAGCATCTAACTATCTAGAGTCTTCACTTGAGGAGACGACTGTGCCTTCAGCGGCTAGCGATAATGAAGATGAAGATGAGGACGAACATGAAGAAGAAGAAGAAGATGATGCAGATGACGATGATGGTAATGACGATGCCGACGAGGATGACTATGACTAGAGCACGTTTTGCTCTTTCTCTCTCTGTAGATCAGTAGTACATGATATTTGGGATGTATTATTTGATACTATTGGTCTGTACTATTTGTCACTGATATACTTTGGTTACCGTGTTGTGATATGATGGATATTGGTCACTATGTTGACCGGTTCTTTTATGATGACTATTATTTTGATATATTTTGGTATGATTTATTCTTGGATGATTGATTAGCATTTCATTATATTCTTTATCATCACAGGTTGGAGTTCTTCCCTTTGTCAATGTATGACAAAAAATGGGAGAAATTAATTATATTTGGAATTATGATAATGTTGGATGGATACTATTGCTATTGGGGATTACTTTGATAACACTTGTTGCTTTTCTATCTTATTGAACTGCTTGTCATAAAATACCTGTAATTCTTATTTAGTTTTATTTGACTAAATGTACTGAGAAGACTTTTTTAGAGTTTGGACTAATATACTAATGAGAAGCTATTGTTAAAGATTTTTCTATCAAGTTGATTATTTTGTAGCAACAGGGTGTTTGTAGTAAGTGTGGTACCAATCACGATACTAATCGCGAGCTATAGTGTTGCCTCCTTGTATCTTCATCCTTCCAAGATAAGTTATTTGGGCAATTAACTTAGGGGGAGCATTATTGATTTGTTTTGTATTGGGCAAAAAATTATAATATAATTGGGTAGGTATTTCTTTTTGTCCTGGCATTGACAAAGGGGGAGATTGAAAAGTCTCGGTTGTCAAATCCCAAGAATACTTAGTTCTTTGGTAATATATATGTCGATGTGCCTCAAATCTCCTAAAGACCTAAAGACTGAAGTGTCAAAGATCAAGTGGACTTCGACAAAACAAAATAAAGAAGGATTAAAGCTGAAGAAAAGTCAACCTAAGTGTTCAAGATCAACTGAAGACAAAGTCAAGATTATCAAGTTCAACTGAAGACAAAGTCAAGTGATTAAGCTTAACTGAAGACAAAGTCAAAAGCTCAAGTACGTTCTCATTCAACGAACGTTTAACTATGAAGAAACTCATGCTGCGGTTACTTACACAAATCTGAGAGTAAAACCGCACGTTGCCAATAGATATTGATTTACCCTAGATGGTTAAGTATCAGTTAGGAATTGTGCGTGTGACAAGAAGAGAAATTCTCAAAACTTTGGTAGCATTCAGTTATAGACAAAGCTGTCTGACCGACCGGCCTTTATGAGCGGGGAACTGAAGGTCCAGTCGACCGGCTAAAAGGGTCCGGTCGACCCTAACTCTTGGGTTCAGGAAATTGGTGTGTAAACCTGAGTGGGCGACCGACTAAAAGCTCGGTCAACTGAGGTCCAATCGACCGGCCAATAATGTGGTCGACCCCACCCATTTTGGATCTCGTTTGACAAAACCTTTTATGTGATTAAAAGCGCATTTTGGCCTTTCAAATGGCTATATCGGTACGGTTCTATTAATGGGAGGCCTTCTTATAAATTAGAGCCCTCTCCCTTCATTAGAATTAACCCAATCAAGAGATCTCTACTTTACTTTACTTGATTATCATTCTTTAAGTCCAGAGATCTAAAATTTGTGAGAGCTTCACCAGAGCAAAGCTGAGTATTCGTTGTGAAGGCTCTAAGTGTTTATTATTCTACAAGAATCTTCTTCCAAAAAGAGGATTACTCTTGGCAGAGTGTCTCTTGGATGAATTCTTCTCCAAAGGATTTTTCATTCGATCGTATTCATCGAGAGGTAAGCGTTTCTATGAACCAATACCTTTTTTATAAAATTCAAAATTTATGAACACTTTGTATTTTGTAAATCCAAGAGAAAAGAGTTTCTCTAAATAGACTACTGGCCTAGGCTGACTCTCTAGGTGAACGAGAAGCAATTCTCGTTAGATTAAGACTAAGTGTAGTCTTAGTTGGTTGATTATTTATTTCGATTGGAAATGTTGTAATGCATGATTGAAATAATATAATACTACTCGTGGTGAGTATTGGACAATGGATGTAGGTGTGGAGTCACCGAACCACTATAAATCTAAGTCTCGTGTGATTGTGAATGTTTGCATATTTGTTTCTCAATTTTTACCATATCTATACTTTGTAGATAATTCATATTTTAATTGCTTGATCCTTTTCCGCCTTGTGTGATTAATAATTTTTTAATCCATAAAGAATTAGCAGAGGAATTAAAAATTGTCTTATTCATCCCCCTCTAGGACTTAATCTGGTAATTAAAAGGGAATTTCAATATCTATGACAGTTCTATCAATCAATAGTTCATACGCAGAGTATAGGTATAGAACAAGAATAACAAGTATTTCAAATAAACTATGATCCAAAATTAATATGTAGATGCAACCAATAACCCGCTATGGATCTCCTTCTCCTTCCCATACCGAGAGTAGTTCAACCAAGAACTCTTATATAGGGGTTTAGGGCTCCAGGCCTTTCTTGTTTAAAAGTTTTTAATCATTGGGATCAATCCCATACTTCAAAAATGTGTGTAATTTGATATCTAACCATTCAATAGATTTCTAAAATTCTAATACATTCGAGTGCAATACATATACAAAGAGTATAACCCAAATTAATTAATCAAAAAATAATAGAAGAGTTTACTTGTTATTATTTTCTCTTAGATTCGAGAGAGATGAAAACATGTAGTATATTTCTTTGATTGTTGTCGGATGAAGTCATTCGTTTAATATGTTATGCTTCGAGGTCTCATTAATAATTTTGTCTCATTGATGATATCAAATGGGACATGCTATTGTGTTTCTAGGGCTTCGAAGGTTCTTCACGTTCTTCTTTAATGAAGGTGCTTCAACGGAGGAAGAGGGAGAGAAAGATGAGAGAAATATTGGAGTAATGGTTTAGGGCTTGTAAGAGTTCCTAAGCTCCCAATGCTTTATTAAATAGGTTTAGGAAGTAAGGTTTCTAATTTTAAGTAATTTTCGTCACTTTAAAAGGGGTGAATTTTATAACTCACTAAAAGGCTTATTTTAAGTTAGACGTGGGCTAAAAATGGGCCTAAGGCCTATGGGTATCAAGTAGGCTTCATTTAAAATTATTATTAAGCCCAAAAGGCTTTTAAATTGGCTCTACGAGCCCACCCAACAAGTATAACTTATTAATTATTTATTACGACTATGCCACTCATAGACCAAAATAGAAATATAGTTAATTATCATTGAAAATAAATTATAGAAAAAGAAATTAAGGAGTTAAATTAAATTTTTTATAATTGATTTACTCAAAAATCCATGAACAAAAGTTCAGGGTATTACAAGTACTCTCAGGCTTCTAGGTTAAGTTTCTATTTGGAAGACCTAAGCTGAGTAAACATCAAGCAATTGGCTTTGATCAAGAAGAGAAAAAGCTCACAAGATATTAATGAGAACTAAAGGCTTTTTGTTATTCGAAAGGACATTCTTGATAAATAAAACTTTCTTCTCTGTATTCCAACGTGTATTTTATAAGTTCAAAGAGGAGTTATATTTATAGAATTCGTAGCCCTGAGTCTATTGAGAAGTAAGGGAAGTGAAAACTATAATTTTGGATATTAAAAGACTCAATCTGCGTGAAGTCAAATCGATAGTACTTTGAGTCCAATCGATTGGGTTAAGTCCAATCGATTGTACTCTACGTCAAATCGATTGGGCCTTTATGGATGGCTTTTCCTTCATAAATCCAATCGATTGTACTAAGGGTCCAATCAATCGAACTCATATACTTGTAGAGTCCAATCAATTTCACAGAGGTCTCCAATCGATTGGGCTTCAAATAAGTTGTCTCGTAGAGTCTAATTGATTTCACAAAGGTCTCCAATCGATTGGCCTAAGTTCAATATATCGGACTTTTCCTGAAGTCAATAATCTTGACAGACTCAGATCTATCCATTGACTAGGTTTGACCATTATATTTTATTCATTTTTAACCTATTCCTATGGCCACTAAGTCACTTACCTTTCTAAGCGAGCATACACGATATATAATTGATAAATGGGTAGTTACTCTGATGTCTCATGTCCTCAATCGTCTGATTCTTACTGTCTTTATCTTTTAGTCTTCACATAGTTGACAAAGTATGCATTGCACAACATCTTCAACACTATACTTGTGCTCATAGGAATGGTCACATGATGTTTTATGTCACACGAAACCTTTACCAAACTAGAATATGAAAATATTCATTACAAGATGATGTTACTAATCATAAAGTTTTCACCGCTTCTATTCTTGCCACAGGTACATGCAATACAGTTACCTATGATGATCAATTATCTGAAGGACACAGTAACTCTGATAGTGAAGATAATGATATCCATGTTGCCTTTGATAAGTTATACAAAGAAAGCATGATGTTGGCCAAATCAAATAAACTTCTTAGTGATAATCTTGAATATCTTGAAAAAGAAAATCTCATTTTAAAGGGAGAAAGTGAAAAACATAGAACTATTTTTAGACAACTTAAAGAATAGAAAGTTGGCCTCCAAGACAAAGTTAAATTCTTTGAATCTATATATCATGAATGTCTTGAAAAAAGGAAGTCTCTTGAGTAAAATTTAGCACAGTTAAAAAATGACTTGTCTTATATTTCTCAAAGCACTGAGAATTAAATAAGATCTTAGGTGTATGAAGATGGACTCGAGATAGGAAAGGGTTAGGATATGTTGAATCTATGAACTCCTCATCTCAGTCTAGAACAAAATTTTTTAAAGCCCAAGTTCCTCCCAAAACACCTATTGACCCTCCTACACCCCCGATTAAGATTCCTACCTGTTATCGGTACGGGATTAAGGGTCATGTTGTTACTAAATGCCCTCAAAAAAATGGACTCCACCTCAGTATACATCTTCTGGGAGTTAGGATAATATAGTTTGCAAGATTCAGGCATTGAATCATAAGTCTGAGGCCTTGAGAAAAGAGATTGCCAAACTGAATAATCTGAAAGATATCAAGACCAAGAGGAAGTTTCATCCAAATTATCAAATCCATAGAATGACATATATCTCATTGATTGAGAGTGTTTTGCTCATAGCCTAGGTGTGTGCGTTACTTGTTTATTCTAGTATTTTGATATTCGTTTAAAAGTGTGTATTTTCCACTGTTATCTTCTAAGCGTTTTCATACTCTCCTACGTTAAAATGTTCTATTTATCTACTTTTCTACGTAAGAGTCTCTTTTGTTGCGTAAAACACACTTTTCTGGATGAAATAGTATATTTGCATGCATTAAACACATTTTCAAAAGTCTAGACATTGAGTCGTTCTGATAAAGTCTCATTACGCGCTTCTTCTGTCGTAGAAAACCCTGATGGGACAATTCTCGAGACTTGCGAGCCTACATCGATCAGGAAAGCCCATTATCAAAGCTTAAAGAGCCCACATGCTATGACTAGAAGATATGGGCCAAATATGGGCTGAATAAGAGGACCAAAAAGCCGGCCCAAAGAACGAAGAGAGCAGGAGAGCCAATGACCAAGAGACGGACCAAAGCGTTTAAAGCCACATGAGTCAGCAAGGAATGATAGTCTAATCTACTGGAGAAGCGTGAGGATGGTCACAGTGAAGACCAGGGTTCTAGACCCTCTGCCAATACTTTTATCTCCATTTTCTGATATTTTCTCTCTCCTCCTCCTAATTTTTGATATCATCTCTCCTTATTCTCTCTCTCTTCATCTCTTGGTCCTCGGATCTACTGACCTAACCCCAGAACTCCTGCTTGTTGGCTCTGGCCCATCTCCCTAAGCTATCGGACCGTTGGATCTTCCATCGGACCTTTGGATCGTCCATCAGACCGTTGGATCTCTCTAGATCCGTCGATCTACCAATCTGGGTCCCAATCAAGTCACCATCCATCCGATCGCCATCAGATTGTCTGTCACATCATCTTTTGAGACGATGGACATCATCAATCCATGTGGGCCAGTAGCCAGGCCCATCATCATCGACCCGCTGTCCGACCATTTAGTGGACCCCGTGAATTTCAAAATAATTTTAATTCTATTTTAAAAAAAGGAGAAGGATTCGTTTGAACCCTAATCCCCCTCTAATCTCTTCCAATCCTTCCTCTTTACCCTTCTCCACATTTTCCCTTCTTCTTTGGCCCCATCTTCCTCCTCCTTTCTTCTTCTTCTTTTTCTTCTTCGTCATCTTTTCCATTTCTTTCGACCGGAGGCTGCAACTCTGGCAACGCCTGCAACTCTTGTTTCTCTCTTTCTCTCCTCCCTCCAGCCAGTCCTCACTTTGCTGGTTCATCCACAGCAACACTAAACCACAACACCAACAACTCCGGAGAACTCCCCTGGTTGCTGCCTCATCTCTACCACATCTTCACCGGACTTGCCGCCTGCAACTCCGGCCGCTCACCAGCAAGTGGAACAACGACTTCCACCACCGCCCTGCTGTTGCCTCCAACACAGTGCCTTCAACAAGCCACCTTCCTACCTGCAACACCGCCTGAAGTGTCGCCCTCCACCTCAGCAGCTGCAACCGCTCCTTCCACTTTGCCATTACCACCAACAACGTTGGTCTTCATTTTCTCCAACGGTACCACTGTGCATCTCCCCCACTACGGTTGCAAGTCCTACAACCAGGTCTTCATCTCCACCACTGTAACGTGTTGCAGCATCACCACCAGCCATTCCTCATCGCCATCACTACCACCTTCACCCTCTTCACACGCCCACAACACCAACAGCCCACAGCCATTACCGCCTCCTTAATCCTCCACCACTCCACCACGGTGCACCCTCTTGACCGTTGACCTCTCGCTGGCCATCCAAGACCTTGTGCCTGATCTCTCCTCACAATCCACAGTGGGTGCCTTGTCTCTTTCATCGATTTCAAGTGTGCCGTGATCACCACCACCAGTCATTGCCTTTGATCGAATCATTTATGATCATTGATCAAGGTTAAGCGGGTCCCCACTCATCAAAGGTGAACGCTCTCTCTTCTTCATTTCTCTCTCTAGAAGTAGTTTCTCTCTAAGTTTTTGCTTAGTTTCATTTCAACTTCTTTTATTTCTTGTTATTTCCTTTATAAATTCAAAGCATTGTAGTATTTTTCTTTTTTTGGATCAATGAATAAAAATTTGATTGAAGTTATTTGCAATTTTTCAATTTTCTCTGATTAATATTGTCATCCTTGATTGTGATAAACCTCTCAAATTTGTTTTTTTTAAATCACCAAATTATCCTTCTCACCTCTCCACTATTTCTATAGTATTTTTCGTTAATTTTCGTTTTCGTCAATATGCTACCCTAACCCCGAGTGCGGATCGACATCCGACATACTTGCTACTATACAAGAATTGTAGATTTTGCAGGATTAAAAGAATCGGATTAATTAAAAATGTGTTGAGATTAGGGTCGTTCTCTCAACGACGGAAAAACCCTACTTTCATATTTCTTAGTGCTATGTTTTGTGTGTGTGTTAATGAGTATTGGCATTCGTTTAGGATATCATTCATGAATGCTTGAGTATCATAATGTATTTCTCATTAGTGTTGTTTTTTTTATTTATTTTAGCTTAGTTACTTTTTTGCATTGTTTTTGTTTGCATATATTCAAAAATCAAAAAAATTAAAAAGTTGAAAAACCAAAAATATTGTGTCTTTTTAGGATTTTTGTTTTAGAGTTGTGCTATGCATTGATGAAACTTTGGTTTATTACCATAATTCTGGAAAACCCTAGAACTAGGACTTGACACTTGGTAAATTGAGATTAGATCATTGTAGTTAACTCTAGAATATTTAAAAGATTAGTCTGCTTTACTATTTCCCAATTAGTGAAAATTCATAGTTTTTCTACTAATACTTTCACATGCACACTGACTGACACTATTTAGGACTAGGTTTGATTGATGGAATAAATCTAGTATCATTTTCAGGAATAAGGAATAAACCTTTACTAGTTATGACTTCAAATTAGTAGTGACCCTGCACTTAGTTGATTTTGAAACAACACTATAATCAATTGTTCACTACCTTGAATGAAAATTTCTCCATGGCTAGAAGCATTTCTAAACTAGAGTGAAACTCAACTGTATGTCCCCGATTATAAAATATTTTTTATTACTGATTGCTTCAGTAAATGGCTACCTATGTTTAGGCATTATAAATTCTTCCATCAGAACAAGTAAAATGTGAGAACCATTCATTCTAATGAGGATTTCATATTTGGATACAGGATACCTCTGGCATTCTACGAATGCGTATATAGTGTTGACTAGATATCTTACTTTGTATCTCATTTAGTGACAAGTTAGATCACAATACACACAAGAATTAAACTTTAAAAATCTATCTAAAGTGAACTAGTACCTCTGACTCTTACTAACAAATGAACTAGATTGACTGCGTTTGAACTTTTCAAGATTGAATTGAGTAAATAGTCTAACATTCTAGGAACTATAGGTGTCAGTACCTATCAACCAAAGACTAAATGCTTGCATTTAACTAATATTTTTATTTCAAGTGGGATTGCATCAGTTCTTACTATTTATGATTTTCTTGAGTCCGTTTGATAGGGAAGTATTTTACCACTGTATGCTATCATTGTTAGATGCATTTCATGCATTTTAGAATTAAGTGTGAATTTCAGTATGGTGCTTGATTTAGAGATACTTATATTGATTCATGATCATATCTATTGATTTGAGTGTTGATTTGTGCCTTTATTGATTATCTTTTGGAGTATGTTCTTTATC
Organism: Euptelea pleiosperma; assembly: GCA_035048495.1. NCBI lineage: Eukaryota > Viridiplantae > Streptophyta > Magnoliopsida > Ranunculales > Eupteleaceae > Euptelea > Euptelea pleiosperma. The sequence goes on from CM068540.1 coordinate 10,020,719, forward strand.
CTTTATCAATTTGTGACAAAAATAGAAAGAAATTGTGATGCATTTAGGGGAAAAAAGTGTTGTTCTATAGAATTGCATATTACATATTCACTACTGCACATGTATTTAATTGATTATATTTTATTAGGATGATTCTTCTTTGGTATGTATTGGTTGTGATTGTGCAGGTGACAGGTTGACAAAGACATCAAGTTAATAGGAGAGATTAGTCTTGTCTTGTTAACTGAGTGAGAGTGATTACATATAAAGGGAAGGACTTTATAATGTGATTCATTTACCTTTATATGTCATGTTATGTTTTTGTTATGGAATTGCCAAAGGGGGGATTGTAAGGTCTAGATTTTTGTGTTTGCTAATTCTGTTAGACAAAACATGTGTTGATAATCTTCTTAGTATGTGGGTAGTTAGGAGTTGATTGGTTAGGTATGGTTTCATCACTGAAGATGCTTGACAGAAAATTAAAATAGTGATACATGAGAAGATTCAAAATTTCAATTGATCAACACTCCATTAGGTCGGTAAGTGACTTAGATACCATAGAAATAAGGTAGAAAATCCTTAAAATCATGAAAAACTAAGTCAAAATGGCAAGGGGAGCCTTCTAGAGCAAATTGGGGCTTATTGGGCAACTTTTGGATAGTCTAATTGATATGCTGAAAAGTCCAATCCATTGGACTGTTGGACTTGTGTTGACAGAACTTAAATTGTTGTCTGAACAGTCCAATCAATTGGACCCTGAGTACAATCGATTGGACTTTTTCAGACAAAAAAATAATTGTTCCGAGTGATGTCCAATCGATTGGACTTTTGCTCAATCAATTGAAATTACCCGAATTGCCTTCCATTAGTTGCTATTTCTCTGGGACTCTTGCTTGGCCATAAATATAACCTTTTAGGTTCAAAACCTTAGCCATCCAAGTCATTCTCAAGTAGAGGAAAATCCCTAGAGATCCAAGAGCCTTGTTGATTGAAGCTTAAGTTCTATTCTTGGATGCTCAAGATCTTGATCTAGTAAGTTCTAATCTTTTGATTTTGAGCATAGGAGAGTGTTAATCTCTTCATGGTTGAATCTCTTTCTTCCATGAAGGATTAAACATCTTAGTTGGTTTATTTTCTTACCTTCATTGTTATTTTCCCCATCATGTGGATTCGGTGTAAACTCGTGTGTGGTCCAAGTTGGTTGTGATTCGTTGTACTTTCGGATTGGATTCGAGATCAAACCTTGAATGAATTTCCTAAGGTTCTGAATGTGAAGATAGAAGGCGACGTGATAAATCGACGGTTGGAGCTCGTGTGGAGTTTGGAGTTAGTTGTGAGTTGAAAGTAGGGTTTTTCCGTGTCGTTGGATCGGAAACCCTAATCTCAACAATATTTGTAATTATCTGAGACTTATTCCAGCAAAATAGAAACTTGCTTGCACAGTGGAAAGTCGGAGTCGAATCCGCACTCAGGATTAGTCGGATTAGCGCTATTCAGAGCATGAAATGACAAAAATTTTCATAGAAATTGCTAAAAAGACAGAATGGAGGGGTGAGAGTGGTGGTTCACTTTAAAACATGATATTTTTAGAGAGAGAATTTATGGACCATCGAAAGCCTACGAAATAATGAAGACAATAAATTGAACTGAAAATAAACTATTTTATTAATCAAATTAAATTGAAAGAAATACATTGCTTGAATGAACAATTCCTAACTAAAAAGCCATAAAAGAAAAACAACATGAAAAGCTAGAGAGAAAGAAACATCAAGAGAGAGAAAAAGGGAGAAAATCCTAGAGAGAGAAAAGATATAGAAGGAAAACTAAATGGGAAAATCTAGAATCTAGAGAAAGAGAGAAGAACAAACTTTTGTTCTTGAGCTTAGAGAGAGAAGGCTTACCCCATTTAGAGGACAACACCGTAGAGGCGAGAAAGAAGTGGCTGGCGATAAATATCTTATGGCAGTGGCCGGACAGAGCAGCAAGGAAGGTCGCTGGTGTGTTGCAGACCTGGATGCAGTAGCCGTTGGGTGGTGGATGAGAGAACTGCAGTGCTGCTGATGCTTGGTGAGAGGGGTGGTAAAGGTGAGGGAAGTGAGGACGTGCTGGTTTTCTACTCTGGAGTTGCAAGGCTTTGCACCACGGTGAAGGTGCTGCTGGACTGGAGGAAGTGGAAAGGGCAGCAGCAAGGTGATGGAGAGATGGGCAGGTAGGGACGATCTCCCTTTCTCTCCTTTTCTTCTTCTTCCCTTTTTTTTTTTTCTTTTTTTTTTTATCCTTTCTTTTTCAGTTAGAGAAAAAGAGCAGTAAAGGGGTTAAGGAAGGTTGGAATTGGAAGGAGAGCCAGAGGTTGGAGACGGTGGAGAGAAAGAACGTGGAAGAAGAGTTGTGGTCGTTGGAAGGGAGCTGCAAGTGGCTGGACAAGGGTGAGGCGGTGCTGATTCTTGAGGAGGTGCAGACGTTCCACAAGAACAGCAAGGAGGACGGTCTTCTGGTCGTAGTGCAGCAGCAGTAAAGAAGAAGAGAGTAAGCAAAATAAGAAGGAGAAAGGACAGTCGGATTTTTCTGGTTCGCTGAATTTAATGGAGCTCGCCGGAGTTGCAGGTTGCAACTCCGGTGATCTTGAAATTTTTTTTTTTTTTTTCTTTTTTTTTTCGATTAGTTTTCTTATCCCGAAAGGGTTGTGAAGGGAATGAGGGAGTGGAGAATGTGGTGAGGAGGAGAAGGAGGCCTTGTTGTGGAGGAAAAACAATTGCCTGCAACTCGTTGTTGCAGGCCAGCAGATGCGTTGGAGAATGGGCAGCAAACGTGGAGAGTTGCAGCGGTAATGGTGAGAAGGAGGTGGTAGCAGTAGCAGCAGCAGCGGCAAGAAGAACCAGGCGGAACTTGGGGTGCTGTTGGTGATGGTGGCGGACCAAGAGATGGTGGTGACGGCTTGGGAGAGGAGAACTTGGAGACGATCTGCTGATCGTTGCAGCAGCAAAGGGAGATCTCGTTGGGGGCGGTGAAGAGAGAGAGTTTCGTGGGAGATGGGGAGAAGAGGAGAGAAGAGAAGCCCCCGTTTTGGAGCCCACGTCCAGCCCTTGTAACTGTGGGTTTCTATATTAGAAACCCACAGTTTTTTTAGAAACTCCATTTTTTTTTTTTTTTTTTTCTTTTCTTTTTTTTTTTTTTTTTTTTTTTTTTTTTTTGGAATCTACTGTCAGCCTCCCCTTTAAAAATGTGGACCATTAGGGTTTGGTCCAGCCCTCAATAACGTCCCCCCTTTTCTACCAAATCTTTCAAAAAAAGCTTTCTTCAAAAGCCATTTCTAAAAACAAAAACCTTCCTCTTTTAAAACATTTTAAAAACTATTCTTTCAAATAATATTTCTTCTTTTTTTTTTTTTTTTTTTTTTTTTAAAACATGAATGGGTTCTCTTGATGCAATCCTCACCGTCGATCTCCCCCTTCTATAAGAATTATCTTCCAAGTGGTCCACGCATAGGACATGAACTTGAAGGTCGTAAGCCATCGGATCGAATCATCTTACCTGAGGATCGTTTGATTTTAAGATCGGACGATGTGATGGCGATCGGACAGTGTCCACTAAATGGTCGGACAGCGGGTCGATGATGAGGGGCCCGGCTATTGGCCCACATTGAATGATGATGTCCATCGTCTCACAAGATGATGTGATAGACAATCTAATGGCGATCGGATGGATGGTGACTTGATTGGGACCCAGATTGGTAGATCAACGGATCTAAAGAGATCCAACAGTCCGGTGGAAGATCCAACGGCCCGATTGAAGATCCAACGGTCAGAAAGCTAAGGGAGATGAGACAGAGCCAATGGGCAGGAGTTCTGGGGTTAAGTCAATAGATTCGAGGACCGAGAGATGAAGAAAGAGAGAATAAGGAGAGATGAGAGAGAAAATATCAGAAAAAGTATTGGTAGAGGGTCATGAACCCTAGTTTTTCATTGTTCTTCACTTGAGCTTTGCCAGTAGAGCAGGCCATCATTTGATGTGGCTTTAAATGCTTTGGTCCTTCTCTTGGTTATCAGCTCTCCCGCTCTCGTGGTTCGATCCACTTGTTCAGCCCGTAATAGGCTCATATCTTCAAGACATAGCCCGTGGACTCTTTAAGCTTTGATAATGGGCTTTCATGATCCATGTGGGCCCACAAGTCTCGAGAATCATCCAATCAGGGTTTCCTGCGATAGAAGAAGTGCGTAATGAGACTTAATCAGAACGGCTTAATATCTAAACTTCTAAAAATGTGTTTAATGCATGCAAATATACCATTTCGTCCAGAAAAGTGTGTTCTACGCAATGAGATAGACTCTTACGTAGAAAAGTGGATAATTAGAGCAGTTTTACGTAGGAGAGTGCGATAATGCTAAAAAGACAATTGCTTAAAATAAGCACTTTTGAGCGAATATCACAACCCCCAACCAGCATATTGCCAATCCTTGGCAATTAGTGCAAAATAAATGAGCTTAAAAAGGCTCTGCACATGCTGTACACTTTTTCATATTAGCTCAGAGAAAACACCGTTCATCAAATCATTGAATGGATGCAAAAATAGTTACATGCTAGCGAAGAGTTAGAAAGTTTTGGCAAGACTACAGACTGATAATCATGACCCAGAATAGTCAGACTCTGCGTGTGTGTGTGCTCAACGTTCTCATCATCCGACAATAAAGATTTCTAGATCACCTCTAAGTTTTTATGCCTCGACCACAAATCTCACATGTTTAGCACTCAGAATAGAATCACACAAGAAGGGTTTTCTTCTTTTCTCTCAATTTATATGTGAGGAGATGTATTTAATATAAAGAGACAAAAGATCTCACATATTTTTATTTGAAGGAAGGACATCTTTAACAGAAAAAGATCTCATGATTGGAATACCACTTTACTCGGGAACGTCAGATCAAACTCTATAGCTTCTCTTTCTCCAATCTTCACATTTTATGTGCTACCCTATAATTAAATAGGACTTTCCTGGGTTGTAATGAGGCTTAGGTCAGGTGTAGAGAGATAAAAGGATACAGGATTTCAAAGATCTTGAGAGGATATTGCCATTTTTTTGCATTTTTCCTGCGGCGTAACACCATTATCTGGTTCTTTTTCCTTTTTTTTCGTATTTTTCTCTTTTTCTCGATATTTCTGAGACTGCTCAATTTCTTTTCAGCTCTTTTTCATACTTTCTTTCCATATTCTATTTTCAGCTTGAACACTTTTGATTTTTTTCTTCTTTACTTTTCTTTTCACGGTATACACACATCATTTATTCTTTTGTCCATCTCAAAATAAGGATAGCCAGCCATGCTTCGTAGCTGGACTAGATTTTAAGTTGATGGGTTTACAAAGAAAAGGCTTTTATAGAAGGGTTCAAGGGGTTTCTAGTGAAGTATAATTCAGGTGAGTAAAAAGGCTGAATGGTTAAGAAAAATGGCCTAAATCATTTTCTAGGGTTTGCACTATCATGTATACTGTCTTGACTGGATACAGAGAAGGTTCTGTCGTAGTAATCCAATGTTGATGTCGTTCCGAGTTTTATGATCGAAGCAAAAGATAATGAGATCTCTCAACGAATATTGCGGGCATGACGAATAGTGAGTCATCTTGTGACTCAGGATTAATGTATAACTCTCTGAAATGATTAAAGGCTCGAAAGCTCACTGGGTTAGGTCTTCACAATTATTCTCACAGGATCTCAAGAATTTCTAAACTTAGGGTGACTCTGATATTGATAGTGTACAATTGTGCCGAATATGAGTTTTTCTGAGTTTTCAAACCTGCTGTAGTCACGCTTGACTTGACTCAACGCTAACTTTAAACAAAAATTGACATCCTCAATACTGACTTAACAGAGGTTTTTAGCTAATCAAAGTCAGGGTATTTGACACATTTTTGAAATTCTAGAAAACTTTTGGAGAACATCGGAAATCACCCCAAAAACAACATATTTTTTTTTATCAAAATGAAGACATGAGTTTTGGTAAATACCCCACCCCCAACCAAAATATAGCACCGTCCTCGGTGCTCATGACCGGGACATAAAATGATAACAAATCAGAGATGATGATGCAAAGATTCAGGAAGGATGTTACCAAGTCGGTAGAAACTCGACAGTGTGTGGTACCTGATGATCGGAAGAATGAATGTACCTGCATTTCCAGAGATATAATAGTAATAATAAATGCATGAGACTCATGTACTCTAGGAATACCGGAATTGCCTTTCCGAAAGCGCTAAGTTTTACGTCTTCAGCCAGACACAACGGGGGTGACAGGCACCCCCAACCAAGTTGGAGCACAGGAGACTGAGTGGATTATCAGTCGACATAGACAGGATCGATGAGATCGATCTCAAAAGTCTGAATGAACAATACGTCAAGTTCATGGAACTGTTTTAGACGCTGCCCATTGACCTGAAAAGAGGAGTGATCCTTGGGATCCTCAATAGTGATTGCCCCAAAGGGTGTGACTGCTGTGACCGTATAAGGACCGGTCCACCTAGATTTCAATTTCCCAGGGAAGAGATGAAGACGGGAATTATAAAGAAGGACCTTCTGTCCTGGATGGAACTCTTTCCTGAGGATGCTCTTGTCATGTATCCACTTCATTTTTGCTTTATAATTCTTGGACAAGTTGTAGGCATCATTTCTGATTTCTTCTAACTCATTCATTTGAAGTTTTCGCTCCTCCCCTGCAGAGTCGAGGTCGAAGTTGAGTTTCTTAATGGCCCACAGGGCACGATGTTCAATCTCTACCGGTAGATGACAGGGTTTTCCAAAGACGAGACGATAGGGAGACATATTGAGTGGGGTCTTGTAGGCGGTTCTGTATGCCCATAAAGCATCAGTGAGACGAGTAGACCAGTCTTTACGTGTGGTATTGACCATTTTCTCCAAGATCTGCTTGATCTGACGATTAGAAACCTCCACTTGACCGCTAGTCTGCGGATGATAAGCTAGGGCAACCTTGTGGGTTACCCCATACTTTTTCATTAATTTCTCGAATGTCCTATTGCAGAAATGGGTGCCCCCATCACTAATGATGGCCTTAGGGGCACCGAATCGGGCGAAGATGAACTCCTTTAGGAATTTGACCACCACTTTGTGGTCATTGGTCTTGGTGGGAATGACTTCTATCCATTTGGATACATAGTCTACCGCAAGGAGAATGTACTCAAAACCATAGGAAACGGGAAAGGGGCCCATGAAGTCGATGCCCCAGAAGTCAAATATTTCATCGACCTTGATGGGAGTGAGGGGCATCATGTTCCTCTGGGAGATGCGGCCTAGATGCTGGCAATTAGGACAGGTTTTGCAGTAGATATGGGCATCTTTAAATAGTGTAGGCCAGTAGAATCCGCATTGCAGGACTTTTTCTGCAGTCTTCTTAGTGCTGAAATGACCACCACAAGGTTGGTCATGACACGAGGACAAGATTTTGAGTTGGTCCGACTCAGGTACACAGAGATGAATGATCTGGTCAGGACAGTATTTATATAAATAAGGGTCATCCCAAGAGTAGTACTTAACTCTTGCTAGGAATTGACTTTTGTCCTGTTTTGACCAGTGTGAAGGCATTTCTTCGGTGACAAGGTAGTTGACAATGTCAGCATACCATGGATGAACGGAGATGGCGAACAGTTGTTCGTCGGGAAAGGTCTCAGTGATGGGCTGGGTGTCAAAGGATGACTCTAAAGTCAGTCTAGACAAGTGATCAGCCACTACATTCTCAGTTCCTTTCTTATCCTTAATCTCGAGGTCGAATTCCTGCAGTAAGAGAATCCAGCGAATTAAGCGAGGCTTGGTTTCCTTTTTCGACATGAGATAACGAAGGGCTGCATGATCAGTGTACACGACCACCTTAGTGGCTAAGAGGTACTGACGAAATTTATCAAGGGCGAAGACTACCGCCAGGAGTTCTTTCTCAGTGGTAGAGTAATTCATTTGGGCAGAGTTAAGAGTTTTGCTCGCGTAGTAGATCACGTGTGACCTTTTGTCAACTCTTTGCCCTAGAACGGCTCCTAAGGCGTAGTCAGAAGCATCACACATTACCTCAAAAGGTAGAGTCCAGTCCGGGGGACGGATAATGGGTGCAGTAGTGAGCTCAAATTTGAGACACTCAAATGCCTTGACACAGTCAGCATTAAAGTCGAAAGGACTATCTTTAGCCAGAAGATGGGATAGAGGTCGAGCGATTTGAGAGAAGTCCTTAATGAATCGCCTATAGAATCCTCCGTGTCCCAAAAAGGACCGGATGTCACGCACAGACTTAGGAGTAGGCAAGGTCGAGATGATATCGATTTTAGCTTTGTCAACCTCAATGCCCTGATGGGAAATGACATGTCCCAGAACAATGCCCTTCGTCACCATGAAGTGGCATTTCTCCCAATTGAGGACAAGTTGCTTGTCCTGACAGCGTTGAAGTACAAGCCCTAGATGGTTCAGACAGTCATCAAAGGATGACCCAAAGACTGAGAAGTCGTCCATAAAGACTTCGAGGAATTTTTCCACCATGTCAGAGAATATGCTCATCATACACCTTTGAAAGGTCGCGGGTGCATTGCAGAGGCCAAAGGGCATGCGCTTGTAGGCAAAAGTGCCAAAGGGACAGGTGAAAGTTGTTTTCTCGTGATCCTCAGGGGCGATGGGTATTTGATTATACCCTGAGTAACCATCAAGGAAGCAGTAATAGGAATGACCTGCTAGTCTCTCCAACATTTGGTCTATGAAGGGTAAAGGAAAATGGTCCTTCCTAGTGTTGGTGTTGAGTCGTCGGTAATCGATGCAGACTCTCCACCCTTTCTTCAGGCGCTGGGTGACCATTTCCTTGTTCTCATTTTCCACAACTGTGAATCCTGCCTTTTTAGGGACGACATGAATAGGACTCACCCATTTGCTATCGGAGATGGGGTAAATGATACCCGCATCTAACAGTTTAAGGACCTCGTCCCGGACTACATCCTTCAAGATGGGGTTCAACCTCCTCTGGTGTTCTTGAGAGGTTTTGGATTCATCCTCGAGATAGATGTGATGTTGGCACACCGAGGGGTCTATGCCACGAATATCATCTATAGTCCAACCTATCGCAGATTTGTGCTCGTTGAGCAGCTCGAGAAGTTTCTTACGTTCACTCTCAGACAAAGCGGAAGCAATAATGACAGGGTAGGTTTCCTTAGGACCAAGATAGGCATAGGAAAGATCTGTGGGAAGATGCTTAAGCTCCAATATTGGAGCAGATGAAGTAGAAATAGGTGTCACAGAAGACACAGATTGAAGAGGTTTGACTTCAGTAGGTAAAGGAATGATGGGTTCTCTGGCCATGGTTATCAGAGGCTCGAACTCGATGAGTGGAGCGGGGATCTCTATCAGTGGAGTAGTCTCCAAAAGATCATTGAGATCAGAAATAGCTGACTCTATTGCAAAGTCAGCCCCAAAGTGTTCTAGACACTGCTTAAGAATATCTTCGGTGGAGTCCGGGATTAGACTCTCAACGGCACACATTTCATCGGTCACTTCGCGATTGGCATCTTGTTGCATTAAACGAAAGATGTTGACCTCAGCTTTGAGGTTACCGAAAGCAATTGACATGTTTCCGTCCCGGCACCCGATGTGTGCGTTCGCGGTGGCAAGGAATGGACGGCCTAAGATGACCGGAATGCGTTATCCTGACACGGCTCGGTGTCTAGAATGATAAAGTCCACAGGATAATAAAAGTCAGAGACTTTTACTAGGACATCTTCAATGATTCCTCTTGGAATCTTGATGGACTGATCAGCCAATTTCAGGGTGACATTGGTAGGCTTCATATCTTTCAGTCTTAACTGCTGATATACCGAGAATGGTATGAGGTTAACGCTAGCCCCTAAATCTAGCAAGGCAGTGCAGCTAAAGTTGTCTCCAATTTCACATTGGACAGTTGGGCTACCTGGATCCTTGTGTTTGATCACACTATTGCGTTGAATGAACGCGGTAGCTTTTTCGGCCAAGAAGGTAGCTTTGGGTACATGCGTACGCCGCTTAACTGTGCACAAGTCCTTGAGGAATTTGGCATAGGAAGGGATTTGCTTGATAGCAAGAAAGGAATGGGATATTGATCTGGACGTCTTTAAAGACATCTAAGATCTCAGAGAATTGCTGATCTCGCTTATCTTGGACAAGTCTGTCCGGGAAAGGAGGCTTTACTCGACAAATGGATTTGTCTTTAGCCTTAGATTTCTGCACAGGGATATCTGATGTTGGTGCAGAGGTAGAAGAAGCAGAGGTAGGATTTGGACTAGTTTCCACGGTGCGAGTGATGGGTGCTGAAGATGGCACCGGTGGTGGTTGGACTCCCATGTCCACAGTTTTTCTAGATCGTAGGGTGGTTACAGCTTGCACCTCCCTTGACAATTCTCATTCTGGCTTTGAGATTGGGATCCGATCTCATATACTGCCCCTTTGGCATTTCCTTTAGGGTTGGCAATGGGTTGGCTAGGAAAGATCCCCTTAGCTTTCTCAGCTTCCAAGTTACCTAGACGTTGCTCTAGACGAAGCATGGATTGCTGTTGCTGTTGCTCTAGGCGTTGCATAGATTGAGTAATGAGTTGAGCTAGAAGGTCCTCAATACCAGGTTTGGGGACCGACTGTTGGGGGGCAGCTAATGGGAGCTAAGGCACCAATTCGCGACTCGAGCTCATCGGGGCATTATAGTTATAGGCGGAAGAATTAGTTGGGACAATCTGTTGGTTCTAAAAGTTCTGGGGAACTCTTTGCTGATTCTGAAATGTGCTCTGTTGTCCAGAGTATTGACCCTGTTGGAACTGCTGGTTCTGAGGAGATGGGTACTGACTCTGCTGGTACTGACCCTGATTGAATGGCCTAGTGGGTTGATTGAACCCAGGGGGATACATGCCCTGAGGTTGATGTGGAGGTTGAGCTTGTGGTTGAGTAGACTGAGGCCTCCAAGAGAAGTTAGGGTGGTTTCTAGTGTCCGGATGATAAGATTGACTATACGAGTTCTGAGTGGGTGGTTTGTATGTGCTGAAAGCACAAACTTCTTCCTGAAGAGGATTAGACCATCCTTCATTCAAAGGACAATGCTCAGTAGTATGGGAGGGTTGCAGACAGAGGGTGCAGGATTCCATAGGGCTCTCATGTCCGACATGCATGACTGGGGTAGATTGTTGAGTAGGCTTTTGTACTGACACAGCCAGTGCCGAGACTGACTTGCTCAACTCTTGAATGACTGATCGAAGCTCAGTATCAGCTGTAGCATCATGTCCCTTGGTTGTCCTTTGGACCGAAGTGGTTCAACTAAACTCTGAGTTAGTCGTCTAATGTTGAGAGTTTTCTCCTAACTCTCCCAAGAATTTGTATGCATCGGTCGGAGTTTGGTGCAGGAATTTTCCTTGGCACATTGACTCTACCATGGTCCGGGACTCATCAGTAAGTTCCTTATAGAAGACGTGGACAAGATTGCCCTTGTCGATGCTATGGTGGGGACACTTAGTCAGGTAGTCTTGGAATCTATCCCATGCTTCAAAAAATTTCTCATCGGACTTCTGTCTAAAGTCCTGAATGAGTTGCTTCATTTGGTTGGTCCGAGTCATGGGGTAGAATTTAGACATGAATTTGCCCACCAATTCTTTCCAACTGCTGATTGAATCAGCAGGTAAGGAGTAGAGCCAATCTGAGGCTCGGTCTTTGAGCGAGAATGAGAAAACTCGCAGATGCACATTGTCATCATCGAGGTTCTGATTCTTGAAAAGTAGGATGACATGTTGGAATTCCCGAATATGGGAATATGGGTCTTCTCTTGGGAGACCACGAAAGGTTGGCAGCATTTGGATCGTCTGTGGCCTGATCTCGAACTGTACCGCCGTAGTAGGTGGGAGAACAATGCAAGTGGGCGGATTGGCAGAGATAGGAGCGAACGTCTCGACAAAGGTAGTAGTACTGGGGGAGGCCGGTGGGGAAAGAGATGGGGAAGAATTCAGTGGAAGATCCACTGTAGGGACGTGATTCTCAGATCAAACCAAGCGCTTGTTCGGGCGAGTCCAACCGGACATACGCTAATGAGGCAAGCTCTATACTTGGCAAAAAGTTGCCAGAGAGGAACACTATCCTAAATGATGCACACCAAGCACAGATAATCCTATTCTAAGCAATCAGGATATATTTTAGGAATTATCTTTGTTAGTTTTGGGGCTAGAGTAGATTATGACAGTGGGCGGACCACTGGTTTATCTTTTAATCGCCGGACAAACTGTTTTGCACTCAGAGGTTCTCACTAGGCTACACTCTTCAGAGCGAATCCTTTAGTACTAACTCTAGTTAACAACAAGGCAATCCGAAGCCTAGACAGATGTGCGCCACAATGGCTGACTTAAGTACGTCCCAGACTAACCAGATTGGTCAAGTGGATAAGAAGAGTGTTCCCTCAGGTTAAGCTAGGGTTGATGCGTGTTCCTAGTCCACACGCAACTAACCGCCGAATAGTCCAAGATGCCACGTCAAGCTCAGTGTACTTGAGTAGCAGGGACTTATGGGTGTGTTAGACAACAGGGACCCGCGCTCGTGGTCTTATTTCGATTGGATGTTAAGCGGGTTTGCTTTGCATGGATTTTTCCTCGAACACCGGGCTAATTGGCTCTACTTCTTGATTCTTTTTAATTAAATGGAGCCTTGGGATCAAATCAGTTGGAATGATGAGGAAGGTGATGAAATCCCACCAGTTTCAATTTGGAGCTGGGTCTGCTCTCTTAGAGTTGATTGATTAACGGCCACGCCACGCAAGTCGAAGAATATGGATGCGAAAGCAAATAGACAAGTGGCAATGAGTCACCCAACGGCGCAGTATCGCACTCAAGGCGAGGATAGAGACTTACCTCCCGTGGGCCACGCCACGGGGTCGCCTCCGTGGGTTAGAGAGGGGTATCCTAATGGGCTTGGGCCCGACTCCACCTCTTTGAGCTGTCGCTCTCTACCCACACTGGATCGTGTTCCTGCAGAAAAGTTAGATCGCACGGTCTAGGTATTCGGGATTCTATTTGGAAGATCCTTGCCTTTTTAGGGTTCACAGAACACGTATTGGATTTAGGCAAGTTTTTGAATTAGTTTCCAAATTCGAGATGGGTTAAAATTTAGGAATTCCCAGATTTGGAAAATACCTAGATTGGAATGTTTCCCGAACTTTGTAGATCTTCCAAGAAAGATTTGATTGCGAGATCCCTTATAATTTTGAGAAATTTCCCAAAATTAAAATTTTGCTATATTTGGGGTGTTTCCTTTTGCAGACTTTTCCAAATTCGAAAGATTTCTAAAGATAGAAATTCTTCTAAAGAGGAAACTTCTAAGAGGGGAAACCCTAATTAAGCAGAGTTTCAAGATTTTGGAATCTTTCCAAAAATCGCAAATCCTTGATTGGTGATTTCTAAAAATCTGCAGAATATAAAACCCTAATTTTTTAATTTTGATTTTTTTAATTTTTTTGGTAATTTCCGCTTAATCTAGGGTTTCTAAAAAAACCCTAGAACAAGATCTAGTAGTTATATGGAAAGCAGTAAAATTCTTAAATTATTATAAATTGCACTCGGCCTTCCGAGGCATTAAAAATAGTAATTTAAAAACTACTAAAAATCAACAAAAACAAAAAATAGAAAGTTTCCCGAAAAGGTCGGGCTGGCCAAATTGAGCAGCTTTTCGCTTCAGCAACTTTCCAATTCCGTCTTTACGTCCTTTTTCGCACTCCCGAACACCCGAGCGGCAGCGGTGCCATTTGAAAGTAGGGTTTTTCCGTGTCGTTGGATCGAAAACCCTAATCTCAACAATATTTGTAATTATCTGAGACTTATTCCTGTAAAATAGAAACTTGCTTGCACAGTGGAAAGTCGGAGTCGAATCCGCACTCAGGATTAGTCGGATTAGCGCTATTCAAAGCATGAAATGACAAAAATTTTCATAGAAATTGCTAAAAAGACAGAATGGAGGGGTGAGAGTGGTGGTTCACTTTAAAACATGATATTTTTAGAGAGAGAATTTATGGACCATTGAAAGCCTACGAAATAATGAAGACAATAAATTGAACTGAAAATAAACTATTTTATTAATCAAATTAAACTGAAAGAAATACATTGCTTGAATGAACAATTCCTAACTAAAAAGCCATAAAAGAAAAACAACATGAAAAGCTAGAGAGAGAAAGAAACATCAAGAGAGAGAAAAAGGGAGAAAATCCTAGAGAGAGAAAAGAAATAGAAGGAAAACTAAATGGGAAAATCTAGAATCTAGAGAAAGAGAGAAGAACAAACTTTTGTTCTTGAGCTTAGAGAGAGAAGGCTTACCCCATTTAGAGGACAACACCGTAGAGGCGAGAAAGAAGTGGCTGGCGATAAATATCTTATGGTAGTGGCTGGACGGAGCAGCAAGGAAGGTCGCTGGTGTGTTGCAGACCTGGATGTAGTAGCCGTTGGGTGGTGGATGAGAGAACTGCAGTGCTACTGATGCTTGGTGAGAGGGGCGGTAAAGGTGAGGGAGGTGAGGACGTGCTAGTTTTCTACTCTGGAGTTGCAAGGCTTTGCACCACGGTGAAGGTGCTGCTGGACTGGAGGAAGTGGAAAGGGCAGCAGCAAGGTGATGGAGAGATGGACAGGTAGGGACGATCTCCCTTCTCTCCTTTTCTTCTTCTTCCCTTTTTTTATTTTTATTTTTTTTTTATCCTTTCTTTTTCAGTTAGAGAAAAAGAGCAGTAAAGGGGTTAAGGAAGGTTGGAATTGGAAGGAGAGCAAGAGGTTGGAGATGGTGGAGAGAAAGAACGTGGAAGAAGAGTTGTGGTCGTTGGAAGGGAGCTGCAGGTGGCTGGACAAGGGTGAGGCGGTGCTGATTCTTAAGGAGGTGCAGACGTTCCACAAGAACAGCAAGGAGGACGGTCTTCTGGTCGTAGTGCAGCAGTAGTAAAGAAGAAGAGAGTAAGCAAAAGAAGAAGGAGAAAGGACAGCCGGATTTTTCTGGTTCGCCGGATTTAATGGAGCTCGCCGGAGTTGCAGGTTGCAACTCTGGTGATCTTGAAATTTTTTTTTTTTCTTTTTTTTTTCGATTAGTTTTCTTATCCCGAAAGGGTTGTGAAGGGAATGAGGGAGTGGAGAACGTGGTGAGGAGGAAAAGGAGGCCTTGTTGTGGAGGAAAAACAATTGCCTGCAACTCGTTGTTGCAGGCCAGCAGATGCGTTGGAGAATGGGCAGCAAACATGGAGAGTTGCAGCGGTAATGGTGAGAAGGAGGTGGTAGCAGTAGCAGTAGCAGCGGCAAGAAGAACCAGGCGGAACTTGGGGTGCTGTTGGTGATGGTGGCGGACCAAGAGATGGTGGTGACGGCTTGGGAGAGGAGAACTTGGAGACGATCTGCTGATCGTTGCAGCAGCAAAGGGAGATCTCGTTGGGGGCGGTGAAGAGAGAGAGTTTCGTGGGAGATGGGGAAAAGAGGAGAGAAGAGAAGCCCCCGTTTTGGAGCCCACGTCCAGCCCTTGTAACTGTGGGTTTCTATATTAGAAACCCATAGTTTTTTTAGAAACTCCATTTTTTTTTTTTTTTTTTTCTTTTTTTTTTTTTTTTTTTTTTTTTTTTTTTTTTTTTTTTTTTTTTTTTTTTTTTGGAATCTACTGTCAGCCTCCCCTTTAAAAATGTGGACCATTAGGGTTTGGTCCAGCCCTCAATCACGTCCCCCCTTTTCTACCAAATCTTTCAAAAAAAGCTTTCTTCAAAAGCCGTTTCTAAAAACAAAAACCTTCCTCTTTAAAAACATTTTAAAAACTATTCTTTTCAAATAATATTTCTTCTTTTTTTTTTTTTTTTTTTTTTTTTTAAAACATGAATGGGTTCTCTTGATGCAATCCTCACCGTCGATCTCCCCTTTCTATAAGAATTATCTTCCAAGTGGTCCACGCATAGGACATGAACTTGAAGGCCGTAAGCCATCGGATCGAATCATCTTACCTGAGGATCGTTTGATTTTAAGATCGGACGATGTGATGGCGATCGGACAGTGTCCACTAAATGGTCGGACAGCGGGTCGATGATGAGGGGCCCGGCTCCTGGCCCACATTGAATGATGATGTCCATCGTCTCACAAGATGATGTGATAGACAATCTGATGGCGATCGGATGGATGGTGAGTTGATTGGGACCCAGATTGGTAGATCAACGGATCTAAAGAGATCCAATAGTCCGGTGGAAGATCCAACGGCCCGATTGAAGATCCAACGGTCAGAAAGCTAAGGGAGATGAGACAGAGCCAATGGGCAGGAGTTCTGGGGTTAAGTCAATAGATTCGAGGACCGAGAGATGAAGAGAGAGAGAATAAGGAGAGATGAGAGAGAAAATATCAGAAAAAGTATTGGCAGAGGGTCATGAACCCTGGTTTTTCATTGTTCTTCACTTGAGCTTTGCCAGTAGAGCAGGCCATCATTTGATGTGGCTTTAAATGCTTTGGTCCTTCTCTTGGTTATCAGCTCTCCCACTCTCGTGGTTCGATCCCCTTGTTCAGCCCGTAATAGGCTCATATCTTCGAGACATAGCCCGTGGACTCTTTAAGCTTTGATAATGGGCTTTCATGATCCATGTGGGCCTACAAGTCTCGAGAATCATCCAATCAGGGTTTCCTGCGACAGAAGAAGTGCGTAATGAGACTTAATCAGAACGGCTTAATATCTAAACTTCTAAAAATGTGTTTAATGCATGCAAATATACCATTTCGTCCAGAAAAGTGTGTTCTACGCAATGAGATAGACTCTTACGTAGAAAAGTGGATAATTAGAGCAGTTTTACGTAGGAGAGTGCGATAATGCTAAAAGGATAATTGCTTAAAATAAGCACTTTTGAGCGAATATCATGAGTCGTAGTGTGGGTGATATTCGCTCAAAAGTGCTTATTTAAAGCAACTATCCTTCTAGCGTTATCACACTCTCCTATGTAAAACTGCTTTATTTATCCACTTTTCTACGTAAGAGTTTCTTCTATTGCGTAGAACACACTTTTCTGGATGAAATGATATATTTGCATGCATTAAGCACATTTTCAGAAGTCTAGATATAAAGTAGTTTTGATCAAATCTCATTACGTGCATTTCTCTTGTAAGAAATCTGATCAGGTGATTCTCAAGAGTTAGGGGCACACAATCAACCATAGAAGACCATCAAAGCTTAAAGAGCCAACATGCTATGTTTAGAAGATATGGGCCTAATACGGACAGAACAAGAGGATCAAAGAGCCAGCCCAAAGAACTAAGAGAGCGGGAGAGCCGATGACCAAGAGACAGACCAAAGCAGTCAAAGCCACATGAAATGAGAAGAAATGATAATCTGCTCTGCTGGGGATGGTGACTTGATTGGGACCCAGATTGGTAGATCGACGAATCTAGAGAGATCCAACGGTCCGGTGGAAGATCCAACGGTCCGATTGAAGATCCAACGGTCAGAAAGCTAAGGGAGATGAGACAGAGCCAATGGGCAGGAGTTCTGGGGTTAGGTCTGTAGATTCGAGGATCGAGAGATGGAGAGAGAGAATAAGGAGAGATGAGAGAGAAAATATCAGAAAATGGAGATAAAAGTATTGGCAGAGGGTCTGGAACCCTGGTCTTCACTGTGACCATCCTCACGCTTCTCCAGTAGAGTAGACTATTATTCTTTGCTGACTCATGAGGCTTTAAATGCTTCGGTCCGTCTCTTGGTCATTGGCTCTCCTACTCTCTTCGTTCTTTGGGCCGGCTTTTTGGTCCTCTTATTCAGCCCATATTTGGCCCATATCTTCTAGTCATAGCATGTGGGCTCTTTAAGCTTTGATAATGGGCTTTCCTGATCGAATTATGCTCGCAAGTCTCGAGAATTGTCCCATCGGGGTTTCCTGCGACAGAAGAAGCGCATAATAAGACTTTATCAGAATGACTCAATGTCTAGACTTCCGAAAATGTGTTTAATGCATGCAAATATACCATTTCGTCCAGAAAAGTGTGTTCTACGCAACAAAAGAGACTCTTACGTAGAAAAGTAGATAAATAGAGCATTTTAACGTAGGAGAGTGTGAAAACGCTTAGAAGATAATAGTGGAAAATACGCACTTTTAAGCGAATATCAGAGACCCACTACTGTTCTCCCATACCCGCTCTTCTTTATGAGTTTGCGGCTCTGCTAACAACGGCCAGCGAACCCTCTCAGTCTTAACTGAGAAAGAACCTACCTGTACTACTGCTGGGTTGGGTTAGCTCGATTGGAAGCGTTCCTGCTCTAACTGATGAGCTGGATGACTGATGACTCACTCAGTCTCCCTGTGCTTCAAATTGGTTGGGGGTGCTTATCACCCCCATTGTGTCTGGCTGAAGACGTAAAACTTAGCGCTTTCGGAAAGTTAATTCCAATTTCTTAGTTACATGAGTCGCATGCATTATTATATCTCTCTGTCATACAGGTACACTCACTACAGATAATCTCCTGATACCAGATAGCATTCATTTCATGCTCCATTGGTAACATCCTCCCTATTCCTTGCATCATTCTCATTATTTCATCAATTTTTGTCCCGCTCATGAGCACCGAGGACGGTGCTATATTTTGGTTGGGGGTGGGTATTTACCAAAACTCATGTATTCCTTTTGATAAATATATATATATAAAAAAAAAATAAAAAATAAAAAAAAATAAAAAAAAGTGGAAGAAGGAGAAGAGATAAGGAGGAAGCTGTTAGCTTCCCTCCTTGGCACTCGTTGGAACCACCATCTCCAGCAAGTAGTCTTGGACGTCCTACAGATCTGGACTCCACGCTCCTCTCTTCTCCCCCTAGCCGTTCCATCTTCTTTGCACCACCGTCACCCTCCTCCAAAGTTGCAGAACCTACAACTGCATACTGCCATTCCTTATACCTCCATTAAAACCGCCCCCTCCATTCTCCAGCACGTCCCTCTCTTCATCTACAAACCCCAGCTGTCAGCCCATTCTCTAGACATTTTCTCCATTACCGCTGCTGCAACTTGCCCTCAATCACTCCCAAATAAAAAGAAAAAAAAAAAAAGAAATAGAAAGAGGAGGAGGAGGCGAGACCGTCCTCACCTTGCTGCTAGCCATTCACACCTCCTTCTCCCTTCGCTCCTCTACTCCTTTTTTTTTAATGGGCCGAGGCGCACACCTGCAACTCGTGACCGCGCCTCTCACTAGGTTGATTCCACGGTGCTCGCTGCTCCATGGCTGTTCTGCTGTACAAATCTGCAACAGTCCGTTCTTGCATCTCCTCCAATCGTGGCCTCCAAAGTTGCAAGGCTGCAACATGTTTCTTCCAAGCGTGGAGCTTCTCCTTATTGTGCTAGCTTAACTCATGGCCGAGAACTTCTCCTACAGCAGATCGGCCATTCCGTTTGGATGTTCTTCACGGGCTCCCCTTTGAGTGCCGTCTTCAACTCCCACCGACCTGCAACTCACCGGCCGGACCATCATCTCCATTGCAAACCAGCACCCAATGATTCACATCTGCTCCTCCCGTGGATTGTCTCAACTGGATCATGGACAACCTGGTACACATCTGAGTCCGATCTCCTCCATCCATTCTAAACTCCAGTAAGTTCAATGATGGGATTTTCTCTCTCTCATCCCTTAACTTTCTCTCTCATCACATCTTTTCACTCTTTAGATTTTAATTCATTTAAGTTGCTTTCAGTAGGATTTTAATTCAATAGATTGTAACTCATGTTTTCTTTCAATAAATAAAGTGGTGATTTCCAATTTCCTAATTTATTTGTGTGTTTCTGTTATTGCGTGTGGAGAATTCTCTCTCTAGATTCATCGAAAGCAAGTTTTAAAAATCGAGCATTTATCACCATTCTCACCCCTCCATTTTCCTTAGTACCAATTTCTGATAAAAATTTGTCATTTCATGTTCTTGAGTCGCGCGAGCTAACCCCGAGTGCGGATCGACATCCAACACTGTCCACTGTACAAGCTTGAATATTTTGCAGAAATAAACAGTGAAATAGAAGGATCAAATCAAAAAATGTGTTGAAACTGGGGTTTTCGATTCGACGACACAGAAAAACCCTACTTTCAAATGGCGTCGTTGCCGCTCGGGTTGACGGGAGTGCGAAAAAGGACGTAAAGACGGAATTGGAAAGTTGTTGAAGCGGAAAGCTGCTCAATTTGGACAGCCCAACATTTTCGGGAAACTTTCTATTTTTTGTTTTTATTGATTTTTAGCAGTCTTTTAAATTACTATTTTTAATGCCTCGGAAGGCCGAGTGCAAAGTTGTAATAATTTAGGAATTTTACTACTTTCCATATAAACTGCTAGATCTTGTTCTAGGGTTTTTTAGAAACCCTAGATTAAGTGAAAAATACCAAAAAAATCAAAAAAATTAAAAATTGCTAGTTTCCATTTCTGCACATTTTAGGATATTCGCATATGGGAAGATTGCATTTTTGGATTCTTGCCAAATCGGGAAGTTTCCATATTTACAAGGTTTCCATTCCTGGGAAATTTTAAATTGGAATTAAGCTTATTTGGAAAGTTTCCAAATCGGACGAAATTCCATAATTAGCAATTCTTATTTTTAGAGGATTTCTAACTATGGAAGGTCTCCTTTTTGGAAGGTTTCCAACACAGGAAGAAACCCTAAATTTAGCAAGTTTTCATATTTAGGAAACTTCTACTTTTAGGGAATTTTCCTAACTTGGAGAAACTCTTAAATTAGAAAGGTCTAGTAGGGGGTTGATAGTTGTTTAATCAACTCTCATGAATAGTAACTTTCTAATTTACCCTGCCTAATTGATTGATTGATTGCTTACCCACCCAAGGCAGGGACATTCCAAAAAATATTCCCACACCCTAGACCCATATCATATACTAATTCGTATGCAGGATTACGAATCTAACTGCGGGTAGGGAGCGAAAGCTCACTTAGGAGGAGTCGGGCCCATGCTCATGAAGGATACCCCTCCCTACCCGAAGGAGGCGACCCCGTGGCGTGGCCCATGGGAGGTAAGTCTCTATCCTCGCCTTGAGTGCGATACAGAGCAATTTGGGTGAATCATTGCCGCTTGTCTATTTGCTTTCGCATACATATTATTCGACTTACATGGCGTGGCCATTAATAATTGAACATTAATCGAGCAGACCCAACTCTTTTACAACTGGTGGGATTTCATCACCCACCTCATCATTCCATCTGATTTGATCCTAAGGCTCCATTAATTAAAAAGAATCAAGAAGTAGAGCCAATTAGCCCGGTGTTCGAGGAAAAATCCACACAAAGCGAACCCGCTTAACATCCAATCGAAATAAGACCACGAGCGCGGGTCCCTGTTGTCTAAGACACCCATAAGTCCCTGTTACTCAAGTACACTGAGCTCGACGTAGCATCTTGGACTATTCGGCGGTTAGTTACATGTGGACTAGGAACACGCACCAACCCTAGCTTAACCCGAGGGAACACTCTTCTTAAACACTTGACCAATCCGGTTAGTCTGGGACGTACTTAAGACAGCCATTGTGCCGCATGCCTGTCTAGGCTTCGGATTGCCTTGTTGTTGACTAGAGTTAGTACTAAAGGATTCTGATATTCGCTCAAAAGTACTTATTTTAAGCAATTATCCTTCTAGCATTGTCACACTCTTCTACGTAAAACTGCATTTTTTATCAACATTTCTACGTCAGAGCTTCTCTCATTCCGTAGAACACACTTTTCTAGTTAAAATGGTATATTCGCATGCATTCATACGCATTTATTTGATCCACATGCGAAGTCATTCTCATTACGCGATTTTTTCTATCGTGGGAGCAATAATCGGGCAATTTTGATGGAACGCGGGCCCACTATCAACTTTCAGAACCTAGGATCAAAGCTCAAGAGCCAACAAGCTGAAGATGAGAAGATATAGGCCAAAGACGGGAAGAGCCAACGAGTCAAAAGAATCAAGGGACGACCAAGAGAGAAGGATAGACAAGTCCTCAAAGAAGAGACTAAGGAGATTAAAGCTTATATACCAACACAAGGTGAGTGCTTGCTCAATTGGTGAAGCATGTAGAAGACCAAGTCAAAGACCAGGGTTCAAGACCCTCTTCGAGCATTTTCTCTTTATTTTATAATATTTTCTCTCTCCTCTCTCTAGATCTTCATTCTCTCTCTACTCACAATCCAAATCATCCGATCCTTTCTCATTCCTCGATCACTCAATTCTATAGCCTACCTTGGCCCATCTTTACCATCCGATGATCTACCTGATCATCGCCACCCACTTCTACCATCCGATCATTGAAAATTCACCTGATCATCCATCACATTATCTTAGAATCTCGTGGCCATCACCATTTTATCACATGGGCCAAAGGGCGAACCCATTACCCACGGCCCAGCCACTCGGTGGGACCTATATGCCTGGCATAAATAGGAAATAGCTGCTAAAGAAGGAAAGAAGAGAATTTTGAAAAAGAATTTTTAAGAATCAAAGCATTTTTCAAGAGAAAGGAATGTTTTCTCAATCTTTTCAAAAAAGGGTGGCATTTGCATTTTTTTAGAAATTGTGGGTTTCTAAATCTAGGAACCCACGATTCTACCATTAGAAAGAGGAGGAAAAGTTTTAGAAACTGTGGGTTTCTATTATAGGAACCCACGGTTCCTACCAAAAAAATAGAAGAACGTTGAGGAAACCTAACGGTTCCTATATAAGGAGGAGGCAGCAGCCTTTACCGTCCCTTCCCTCCCATTCCATCTCCTTACAAAACCCTAGTCGTCAGCCTCTCTCATCTCCACTCCCAAGCCGCTCCACCATTGAGGGAGAAAACCCAGCTGTCATCTCCTCTCCCCCATCTCTTCTCCACAGCTTTCAACACTACTGCCTCAGCCTCCATCTTCAAGCCATCATTCTCCTTTGGGGTCGGAACAGTCCCCCTTGCACCGCCAGCCACCTACCTTTTCACGTTAGTAGCAACAACACCGCCCACAACACTGCATCGCCTCCCTCTCCTCATCTCCCCCAGTCGACCTGCAACTCGTCTAGAGCTCCTCCATCCAGATCGTTCACAAGTATGGGATCCCTTGATCTTTTTCAAGCCATACGAACCAGTGCCTTATCCACCCATTGCTGTAACACCATAGATCTGTTCGCTTGGTAAGATCCCCTACCACTAGTTCTCTCTTTTCAACTCTCTAATTCGATCTCTAACTTTCTCTCTTAAGATCTTGATCTATATTCTCCCTTTGTTTAATTTTTTTTTACTATTTCTATTATTAATGCAAGCAAAACTCTATAAGAGCAGTTACTTTAATAAAGTTTTAGTCATTTTTACTAATCTAAGTTTCCATTATTGTGTTTGATTTATCAAGTTCGATTTTAATAATAAAAAAAAAAAAAAAAAAGTCATTTTATGTTCTTTACTGCACGTTCCCTAATCCCGAGTGCGGATCAACATCCGACACGAATCCCTATGCTAGAATCTCTGAATTTTGTAGGAAATCTCGGATAAATTACAAATCTTGTTGATTCTAGGGTTTTCGTAACCAACGACGCGGAAAAATCCTACTTTCAAATGGCGCCGCTGCCGTTCGGGTGTACGGGAGTGCGAAAAAGGACGTAAAGACAGAATTGAAAAGTTGCTGAAGCGAAAA
Source organism: Euptelea pleiosperma (assembly GCA_035048495.1). Lineage (NCBI taxonomy): Eukaryota > Viridiplantae > Streptophyta > Magnoliopsida > Ranunculales > Eupteleaceae > Euptelea > Euptelea pleiosperma. The sequence goes on from CM068540.1 coordinate 10,044,317, forward strand.
GCTGCTCAATTTGGATAGCCTGACCTTTTTGGGAAACTTTCTATTTTTTGGTTTTTAGTGATTTTTAGCAGTTTTTCAATTACTATTTTTAATGCCTCAGAAGGCCGAGTGCAAAGTTGTAATAATTTAGGAATTTTATTGCTTTCCATATAAACTGCTAGATCTTGTTCTAGGGTTTTTTAGAAACCCTAGATTAAGTGAAAAATTCCAAAAATTAAAATTCAAAAAAAATTAGGGTTTTATGTTTTGCAGATTTTTAGAAATCACCAATCAAGGATTTGCGATTTTTGGAAAGATTCCAAAATCTTGAAACTCTGCTTAATTAGGGTTTTCCCTCTTAGAAGTTTCCTCTTTAGAGGAATTTCTATCTTTAGAAATCTTCCGAATTTGGAAAAGTCTGCAAAAGGAAACACCCCAAATCTAGCAGAATTTCAATTTTGAAAAATTTCCCAAAATTGTAAGGGATCTCGCAATCAAATCTTTCTTGGAAGATTTCTACCATTCGGGAAACTTTCCAATCTAGGTATTTTCCAATCTGGGAATTCCTAAATTTTAACCCATCTCGAATTTGGAAACTAATTCAAAAACTTGCCTAAATCTAGTGCTTGTTCAGTGAACCCTAAAAAGGCAAGGATCTTCCAAATAGCACTACAACAAAATTAACCTTTAATGGCGTTCAGAAAACGCTATAAATGATATTTTATGGAGTTCATCGAACGCCATACAAAACACTGTAAAGGCTATGCCATGCTTTTATAAGTTCAACAATGGCATTCAATGAACCCCATAGAATAATGGCGTTCTATGAACGCCGTTAATTTATAGCTTTTGGGAACGCCGTAACTATAAATTTGAACGCCATTGTTTAACGTTCAATTGTGTTAAAGCATGGGATTTACTGAATGCTATCATTTAGTTTTTATAAATTCATGGCGTTTTATAAACGCTATTATTTTACTAATTAGTTTTAAAGATAATGCCCTCATAAATCTCTCTATTCATGACCTGTGAAGATTCATAAACAATCTAACACACCTCATTCACATTTCATACAATAAATAAACTGATAATTCAAACATTTGAAGACAAACACAATATTAAAATATAAATTCACAGTTTGATTTAAGTGTTAAATACAACAAGTAATTCCCCCAGTTATCCGTTTTTCCATTAAAATACATAAGAGGACCCAATAGTTCCTTCTCCCCCAAGAACTATGTTAACTCGACCCACTTGTTCCCATAAATTTGATGAACATGAATCAAAACCAACTCCTCTTCTTGAGTCCATACTTGCTTGTTTATGGCAGAATTAAGATGATTATGCCACCATCTGATTAAGTGTCTGATGCAAGCTCACAATGAACACTGACAATGTCTGCTCCAACCTTGATAAAGTTTGATACTTGCTGCTCGGGTTCCGCAATCACCTACAAGATTTGCCTTTTACATTAGCACACATTCTCATCTAATATAGACCCAACTTATAAGCGCCCCATATAAAAAAAATATTACTAGAGATCTTTATCATGCACCAAGTAGTTAAGATAGCTAAAGAAGTAGAAGAAAATATCAAATGTACATCCAATGGAAGATCAGTTACTGGGCCCAAGGTATAAACCACAAGAGGTCCAATTGCAATATTTTGCACAAAACAACCATCCATTACATCAACATGAATCCAATCATATCCTGCCAACTCCATTGCTTTTACATAGATAAAATGAGTATCGAACTTACATCAGTAAATATGACATTAACATGGATTACCCATGTGTCTATATGTTAGGATTTTCCATTAGAAAAGAATATGAATTATTTATGAGATCAAAAATCATACCTTGTTCTCTTCTCCTTTTTTAGTATCCATGCTATAATCAATTAATAGAACTTAACCGATACAACTACCAGAATGATAATCTTTTTTTGTCATTCTTGTTATCTTTGCATAAATCCAAGGCACAATAATTTTGATTGTCCACACGACATTGAAAAATGTTGATCAATTGACTTGCAAAAGAAAAAGAGTAAATCAGATAAGGAAGAACATCAAGGATTGTTGTTTTGATAAGAACTCCGGCACTAGTCCAGTTAAGCTATTGCACGACAAATCCTTCAAACAAAAGAGTTACTCTATTGGGAACACATATTGGCTAGAGCATCCTCTTCTCTTCCACTAAGAATTGGCTAAGAATCATGGAAAAAGAGAAAAAAAAAATTAAATATGAGAAATGTTTAAGGGTCGGGATTGGGGACAACCATTTGGTGGACCCACATAGAAGATGAATCAATGGCTGATTTTTTATCCTCACAAAAATTCAAATCATTCCGATATTTGTAGACTGGTTTAGAAGTTGAAGAATTATGGACCGTCTATTTTTACCATGTAACTTGAAAACCACATTTGATGGGGTTAGAAATTTCAGAATGGGCTGATTTTTTGTTGGGGGTGATCTATATGGTGAGGAGATCATCCTCACCAAAAATCAGAAATCAGCCATTGATTCATCTTCTATGTGGGCCCGCCAAACAGGTTGTCAAAAATGGTTGTCCCCCGATCCTGACCCAATGTTGTTTAATTGTTAACCTGAGTTTCATCCATTAGCACATCGTTGTGTGGGAATGTTGCTAGACAAATCATTTTCACTTGATCCATTAGCACTTGTACACATTGTTGTGTCCATGAATGGCATCAATTCTTAGGTCATTAGAATCCCAAGATGGCTAAACAGAACCGTTCTGAAACTCATTCACTCTGTTAATCCATTCCTTAGTATAGTAGCCTGAGGATGCAGCACACACCTTCCACCAGTCAATATACTCCCTACCAAAAATTCAAAACACGTCATATTCGATCTTTGTTGGTGAATAAGTAAAGACCAGCAGGCACAAAGGAAAGAAGTGACATAAAACATAACAAAAGAAGTATGAGCCAGTGAATGAACTAGTAGAACTAAAGCACGCATAAAAGGAAATACACGATTGCTGTTTTTTCTTATTCAAATCACTCTTTGTTGCTAATTATAATGTTCATGATCCTCATGAAGGTTATTAAAATAACTGATTCAAATATAATGGCACCGGAATCCAATGACACAATAAGACTACTAACAAAACATGATTCAAGACATTAAAGCCTTACTTTTTATCACTAAGATTATTATCAGTAAGACAAACAAAACAAGATTCAAGGCATTCAAATATAATCATCATTTCTATTGTTATGTTCATTAATTCCATTAATTCCACTGATGTTATCATTTTCAGACATCTACATGTGTTGCATAATATCAAAAATGTTAACTAAGAAGATAAATGAGCTTGAGAAATGCTTGCTTGAACTACAAGAGAAATCATATGTCCTAGAGACTATTGTTGAAAGTCAAAATTTGGTTGTATTCCTTTGGGAATTACTCTCACTAAGGGAAATGGTCCTTAAGGAAATTAAAGAGCTACTTTCACAGAGAAAGTCAGATGGCTTGCAGATGAGAGAAATATGCTGAAGGGTGTTTCATTGGAATAACAAAAGCTGATGTTGGTCTAATGTTGTCTCTATGGATCGCATTGCAACATATACAGGAGATACGTGTCTGAAGTAAGCTTATGCCCTTTAGGGAAAAGATTAAAAGTAAAACAAAACAAACATAATGATCTTATATAATCTTATGTATAACTACTTTTTAGTTCATTTCTTGGTCTTCATACAAAATGCACTGACAGTAGTAGTACAATCACTAGAATAATATAAATAATGAAGTTACATAACATTTCCTAGTAGCAAGAATCATGTGCACTTGGAGAACATACAAGAAAGTAGGACCTACCAACTAGTGAGGCCCATCATATGAGATCTTGTACATCAATAATGGAGCCAATTGGATGATATTAACCATCTGTTTTATTCTTTTGTGGACTGAACTCATAGCTAAGTCAGAGCCCTCATAGTCCAAGTAGAGTTTTTAAATGTTGCTGGCTAGGTATCTGCATAAAACAGAGATGGTCAATAAACATTATAACCTTAAATGTGCAGCATATAAAATTGGGCATGAACCGTGGGATTAGCCACAATTCAATGGCCATTGTTAAGAAGATTTCAAAGGCCAAAAAATCAACAAAATCATATCATCTTAATCACCAGACAATGCTTGATTTTTCAACAAAGCAAAAGATTGTAAAGAAGATGAAAATGATTACCTTTAGTAGACATGGTGCAGTCTACAATGGTTCTAATGAAATAATAGTAAAGTGATAACATGGAGAAGGTAAAAGAGAGCATGCAAAAAATCAATGTCACAACGCACAAACTTACGTGGATCTTTGCACAATGCAAAAAATCAATGTCACAATGCAAAAAATCAAGATGATTTTTAATTCTTTTACAAACTTACGTGGTTCAGAGCTAAGGGCTACTTCTGTCACAATGTTGTGACAGATGCTCCTGTCACAACGCACAATACGAGCCACATGGCACTCTTAGTGGATGCTGACTGTATGGATATTGGCTAGTCCCACGGTGGACCTGCAAACCAAGAATTAGCCTGATTAGTGATTTACAACCTTTGCACCCAAATAACGTTCAATAATGCTTAAATTCCTACTGTTAAAATCAACCCCTGAAAATAACTTCAATCGAATCACCTAGAAATCGCTAATCAGGCTGATTTTTGGTTTACAGGTCCACCGAGGGACTGGCCAAACACCCATGTGGTTAGCGTCCACAAGAGTGTGCCATGTGGCTCGTATTGTGCGTTGTAACATATGCTTTTGTCACAACATTGTGACAGAAGTTTTACTTTACTCCTTGAGAGTAAAACTTCTGTCACAACGCCCAATATCAACCACGTGGCACACTCTTAGTGGATGCTAGCCGTATAGATTGTGGCCAGTCCCTCGGTGGACCTGCAAACTAAGAATCAGTCTGATTAGTGATTTACAACCTTTGGATCTTTGTACCACATAACGCTCAATAATGCACAAATTCCTACTGTTAAAATCAACCCCTGAAAATAACTTCAATCGAATCCCTTAGAAATCACTAATCAGGCTGATTTTTAGTTTATAGGCCCACCAAGGAACTGGCCAAACATCCATGAGGTCAGCGTCCACCAAGAGTGTATGGCCAGTCCATCGGTGAACTTGTAAACCAAAAATCAGCCTGATTAGTGATTTAAACCTTTGGATCTTTGCACCCAAATAACACTCAATAATTCTCAAATCAGCCTGATTAGTGATTCAAGACCAAACTAGTTGCTTCAGCTTGCAAAATAGAACATTATTCAATGCAAAATTTAAGAAAGATAATATTGATGGTGGCGTGACCAAAGCTTGGAAACCAATTTGTTCATCCTAGAATTCATAGATATGGAAAACAAAACAAGACACAGAAAGAACGACTAAGTTGAAACCAAGAAACAAAAGGATTATAATGTTGAAAAGCTACTGTTGATCAAAAGTTATCTCTTGATAAAAATGATACAGAACTCAAAAGTTTCCTTATAAAGTTCTAAATAATACATTCAGTAATTTCCTACCTTTCATAATGTTAGTAAGAGGATCCATAAACTTTAGTTGAAACTTAAAAAGTTATTGATTGATTTTCCAGATTCAGTCCATTAAAATAAGATGTATTCAGTTAATTCTCTAACAGAAAGTCAGCAACTAATCATGTATCCTCATATTGTTGTTTAACATAAATGGCACAAAAATCAAGTGCAAACCAGGACTAGTGCATTGATTGCCCAAGTCCCAATTGAATGACCAATGGGAACTTCAAATCATATGGTTCATGAGTGGCTGCAATAGATCCCTTCAACAAAATGTGCATTTTGACAAACATGTAGAAAAGCACATAGCCACAAAACCTGTGGCCTAGTGTTCCAGCCTGCTATAAGTGCATGCATGCATTAAAAGAAAAGATGTAATTACAAGCTTTTATATCATACTTGCATGCTCCCGTGCAGTCAGGATAGTAGTTAACCTGCATTTCATGGAGATTAGAATCAAGGAGTTCATTTGAAAGCACACCAAAATAGAACTTTTCAATGACAAAAAATAGAAGACAGATGTACCATAAAGTGGTAGAATATCATTGCCTAACTATTAACACCGGAGAAGGAAACCGCAACGAGAATGCAAAGGATATAAATCTCCTGAAGAATAGGGGCAAGAGTACGAATGGTAGCCTGCTCACAGATTCAACAATTGTACTAGTGGCACACAAACAACTGACTGCAGCTAGAGCACGCACCAGAATCATTAGCCTCATCATCAACTTCAGCTGTGTTCATACACTTCCAAAATGTAGCAGCCAAAAGAGGAAAAATAAGAGTTTGAGTCAGAAGATAATTAGATAACTAAATTTGCATACTCATGTAGATATGATGCCATCAAAGTTAGTAAATTACTAGATTCTGACATAATCCAAGAGCATAAGGTGCCATCTCTTCCCCAAGCTTGTCCACGATAGTCTCAAGGGTGAACACAAGGTCCTCATTCTCAACCTCATTCATAAGTTTAAAGAACTCTGAGGACAAGACATTGAATCTAAGAAACAAATTGGATGACAGGATGGTAGGAATACCGATAAAAGTCTCGTAAACCACGTACCGTCAAGTAATTGAGGAAGAATTGGACGGATCTAACTCAAATCTGCACAATGGAACAAACACAGTATGTTGATGCACATAACAAATATGGGAAGGCATTGGGATTTGGGAAATCGAACTAAATACAAGAGACTGTGGGACATATACCTTTACAAGCTTCAACAAAAGAGCGTAGTGTGAAAACTGAATCAACACGGACTAGAAGCTCTGGATCGCGCAACCCAGAAACAAAACTTAGCAATTTGTTGCAAATATTGTTCTGGTCTAAGAAGTTTATATGGGCATACCAGCCTGCAACCCATGCGCTAATATACCAACAATCAGTAAAAAAAAAATATAAAAGGAAGACAAAAATTAATGCAAAGGGTAACAACTGGGAAAGAGATGTGAAGTTAATATTATCAAAAAACATGCCACGATAACGATAAGCATGTTGAAAAGTAAACCTTCATACAAATAGAAATACAAGTAGAACCAAGAAATTGTATTATCTATACTCCTCCCTCATGTAGTAGACAGGAAAAAAAGGAAGAAAAGAATGTCTTTCATTTCCCATGAGAAAACAACCCTCGGATGTGCATGCTATAGAAGGAACACATTAAAAGTGCTCCCATCAAGAAAGAATTTCCTGTTGATACTCTTTTCAGTCTTCCATCTAGCCCTACTAACTTGCTTCGAGAAAATATAAGTGACTAGAGTGATAAGAGGTATGGGGAAAGGAAAAAATCACAAAAAAGGGCTAGAAAAGGGAAAAGAAATAGGAGAAAGTAAGAAACACCATATTTTCTAGATACACCATTGATTTTGTTCCTTTTTTTTTCTCTTAGTGATGTTGAACTTTGGCCTTCTACTCCTTTCAGATTTAAATGGATGAGTGTTGGAGTTTAGGGTTAGGATTAGGGGTTTGTTGGGGTCTATTAAGCTAGGCTATAACAGATTGTGGCAAGTATGAGTTTATAGACGAAAATAGAATATAATTGAAGAAATGTAGGTTTTATTCATAGTAAGTAGTAAATTGAAAAACTAGAAGGAATTGTAATTGGGAGAGCTTACTAATCCTGAAAAAGAAGGATATTGGTTGGATTTTATTAACGTGAAAGAAATACAATATAGAATAATAAAAAGGTTTTCTTTTGTTAAATTCCTCAGGAAGATGATAGAAATGATGAATACTCATGACAAGGGTGTTGAAAGAAGCCATCCTTTCCTCTAGCATGCAAGTGACATATGTAAAAGGTTGTGGCATACCACAATTTGATGTCTCCACAAAGGAGAACAGATGAAGACAACCATTCAATCTACAGACTACCATTTTTCATATTATTATTACCATATAGAAGAATAGTTAGATCAGAAAATTAGGATGATATGATCATCTGGAATAAGTTCTAGCTTAAAAGATATATTTGGATGGATCAGATCCCAATCCCCTTGGACGTTTGCCAAGTGTCCCAACCTTTATATCTAATCACAAGGAAGCATTCTCCCCAAATGGAAACAAATTCAAACTCTAGAGAAATTTCAAAATAGTTAACAATAAGGATAAGACTAGTCCATGTTAAAGAAATATACCATAAGTGCAGCCATCCCAACATCAAGAACTGAAAGCCAAAAGATTCTCTGGCTTGGGTTAAAGAGCAATGTCTGAATGTTAGGGTTCCAAGGTTACAATTTTGGACAACTTGTGCCCATGTTTCACACAGATTGTCACTTTCTAATTGATGTCTTATGCAAGATTTTCATAAGATCATTTAAACAAGTCAATGGTTGCTAATATAGCAAGTGGATAAAAATAGTGGCTATTATTAATGACAAATTGTTTCAATTCTACCGTACAACTCCAACATGTTTACCTAAAAAACACTTACATATTCACTTTGTTTGTAGGCTGCTGCTATAGCATGAACTTGTGACAACTGAACAAGCTCATAAAGCTGATGCTCCTGTCTGCATAAATGTAGAAGCAAAATTAACTAATTTTTGGGCCTAACACTAAATACTACTGGCAAAGGAGATACATTCAGTTGCTAGTTTTGGTTGCCAGACTTGAGAGATGGCTTTAAGTAATCTGTGGTCTTGTGTGAAAGAAATCAATCATGATCCTGAAATTATGGTTGGAGAAGCATGAAATTAAAGAGAACTTTTTAACAAAACCAAATCTAAACCAAACAAGATCATGGGGACATGATCCAAAATCTATAAATTCTATAGATTCTAAAACAAAAATATCAACTCAAATCAGTGTTAAACAAGATCTAAGAACACTTGCAATGCAAGTATTTATTGGTAGGGTCGAAGTTACCTATAAATTGCAGCACAAACAGGGTGTTTAGTAACAAGTTCGAAGTTGTGTGGCAAGAGTCCATCCATGTATAAATGGTACAAGTTAAATCCAACTAGCACATCAATAAGAAGCGAATGTGTAAGCACATGTGGCACTCTATAAGTTCAGTTTGGTACCGAATGCCCCTTAAATTAATTCCTGCTTAGATGGCGGGCTCCTCAGAACCTGAAACCTACAACCAAACACCACAGAATGATAAGTTCGGGGTACGCCCCAGAATTCTTATGAGTCATTGGATTTCCTGTACACTCGACACATACCCGTTAGTCATAATAACAATCCTAATAAGACCTTTTTTTTCTTATAAACCAATGGATTTGCTCAAAATCTCTATTCTTCAAGCCCGAACCCAGCACCTCGGCATCTGACACATACACCTGACCATCCTATATTTTCAAAAGAAATTTTAAATTTCAAAAATTCAAAACAGTGTTTTGAGGGCTACATGTTGCATACTGATGCGCTGTGCTTTTGGCTTGTAACACAGCGTTGTAGAACTAAAATAGGCGGAAAAAAAAGGCAACACACTCTTTCGAACCCACTGATCCATGAGTGATTGGTACACTATTTGATGGAGCTACATACCAACAATTAGGTTGATTGGTGATCTCTAGCCGTTGGATTCTAGCATTTTTCATGGGGTGATTTCTAGCAGTTGATTTGAGCTTGTTTTTAAAAAAATTAGCTAGAGTCAGCAATCTTGTTGATTTTTGGTGTGTAGGTCCATTAAGGGTGGGCCAATTATTCAGGGTCCAGTGGACCCGAAAGTATGCCACGTGATGTACTATGTGTGCCCTACAACCCCACATGGAAAAGGCCCCTGGCTCAGACTAATTTTTTTGATAATTTTTAAATTTCATCTAAAACTAATAAAAATATTTGTGGGTTTGAATTTTTTCAGGAGTCACCACCCATGCACCTAATTCCAGGTCCTTCACCCATATTCAAGAACATATTTTGTGCGGAGCTTACCTCTGTGTGCATGAGAGCTTCATATAGTGAGTCGTTCACTGTTAGTAAGAAATATAAATCTCGGGGATGTGGGATATAATGCTCCAGTCCTCTCCTTCTTACCTGCAACGTGGTGCCAGAATAGGACGGTTGTTGATCATCAATTATTAAAGCGTGATGAGATGTCGTAATTCCTCGAAAATACACATCCAAGGAATTGGAGTCCTCAATTTTCAATCTTTGGAGCTCTGTGAGTTGTGCCAATCCTTGGGGGAGTGACGAATGCGGTGAACGCCTGATAAACAAATACTTGAGATGGTTGTTGTTGTTGAGGATGGGCAGTGACCTTGAAAGAACACCTGCATCTCCACTTAAAGTCAAATCCTCAAGGAGCAGAGGAAGGCATGATATATAGTGTCCCACCCAATTCTGGACATTGTGCTGTCCACAATTCCCTTAATGCATCAAGAGAGAAGATGTGGTGTGGCATCGCCTTCAACCTGGGGCAACTCCAAAGTGATAAACTTCTCAGACACGGCATAATAATAATATCTCATCTTCCTCCAAAAACATTTTCGTCATCTTGCAGCATCACCCACTCCTCCCACTCTTCCATAAATCTAAAACACAGATCCTTCATGTTTGGAAATACTACTATTGGTGTTGATATACCAATCAATATCACCCAAAAATCAGACATGCAGAATAGAAAATATAAATATTTAAGAGAAATGAGAAATAAAGATCCGAAGGTTAAAAGGGAAGACATGAACCGGGAGATGAGCATAGGCTCGTTGCTAACTGCCTTGGAGGCTGCAACATCGAATCGCTTCCAAGTTGATTCTCGCTTCTCTCCATTGTGTCTTTTTCTTCTTGGCTTTGTCTTCTTGAAATCTGATCAAGCTAGCACTCCTTAAAGAGCTCTTGGTCGACATTTGAGAAGACCTTCACTTTCAAGCTCTGTACAACCTGGTTCCAATGGGTCTGAGTGCTCCTCTCCATACAAAAAATAATATACTTAAGAAAAAATGAGAAACAAACCCTAAATAGGATCGCACTACTCATAAATTCTTTAACATTTGCAACATCAAAATCAAAACACAAAATGTTTAATACAAAATTTCTAAAACCCCTAAATTCAAACTCAAAACCAAAAACCAATAACCAAAAACATCCCAAATCTTTCAAAAATAGTGACAAAAAACCAACCGGTAGTGAAGCTTTCATCATGTCGACTATTCAGCCCTTGAAATCCCTAAAAATCTCTTCGACTATTCTAGACAAGCAGATCTAGGTTTGTTAGCATGTTCATTTTGGACAAAAACCCTATATTTTGCGGAGAAACAATGAAAGTGCAAAAAGAGAAATCTCTCTTTATGTTGTAGATTTTCTTCACCAGACGAGGATGGAACCGACTTGGCCAAATCTGGTACTTGGAAAATGAGATCGTAAGGGTTAGGGTTGGGAGGAGGAGAGAATATAAAATTAGGATTTAAGTTTTCTTCTTCTTGGACGAGGAGGTGGTGGTGTGGAAGTTGTTGAAACCATAAGCTTTGGAATGGTAGCGAGAGCGATGAGGAATTGCGAGTGGAAGCAGAGAAATCAGAAGATCTGCAGCAAATCGTTCAACTAAAAATGCACGCAGCCGACGAGGATGAGAAGCCGTAGTGAATGGCTTTTGCCAATCAACTTCGGTGACAGCAACGGCGACATGGTGGAGGGCAGCTTCGATTTTGGGTTTTTGAAAGAGGGAGAGGATGAGAGAAAGAAAGAAAGAAAAGAAAGAACGAAAGAGTTAAGAGTTTTAGGGCGCAAAATTGATAAAATATTCACGGCGTTCAATAATAGAACGAAATTACATTAATTTTTTTACTAGTTTTTCGCACCGAACACCTTGAAAATAACATATTAATGGTGTTTTACTCCAAAACGCCGTGAAACATTAGACATTTATAGCGTTCCGTATTAAACGCTGTGCAATTAATGCCATTGTAGCTCTAATTTGTTGTAGTGTAGAATCCCAAATACCTAGACCGTGCGATCTAACTATTTCTACAGGAACACGATCCAGTGTGGGTAGGGAGTGAAAGCTCAACGAGGTGGAGTCGGGCCCAAGCCCATTAGGATACCCCTCCCTAACCCACGGAGGCGACCTCGTGGCATGGCCCACGGGAGGTAAGTCTCTATCCTCGCCTTGAGTGCGATACAGAGCAATTTGGGTGAATCATTGCAGCTTGTCTATTTGCTTTCGCATACATATTATTCGACTTGCATGGCGTGGCCATTAATCAATCAACTCTAAGAGAGCAAACCAAGCTCCAAAATTGAAACTGGTGGGATTTCATCACCCACCTCATCATTCTAACTGATTTGATCCCAAGGCTCCATTTAATTAAAATAATCAAGAAGTAGAGCCAATTAGCCCGGTGTTCGAGGAAAAATCCACACAAAGCGAACCCGCTTAACATCCAATCGAAATAAGACCACGAGCGCGGGTCCCTGTTGTCTAACACACCCATAAGTCCCTACTACTCAAGTACACTGAGCTCGATGTGGCATCTTGGACTATTCGGTGGTTAGTTCCATGTGAACTAGGAACACACATCAACCCTAGCTTAACCCGAGGGAACACTCTTCTTATCCACTTGACCAATCCGGTTAGTCTAGGACGTACTTAAGTCAGCCATTGTGCCGCACGTCTGTCTAGGCTTCGGATTGCCTTGTTGTTAACTAGAGTTAGTACTAAAGAATTCGCTCTGGAGAGTGTAGCCTGGTGAGAACCTCTGAGTGCAAAATAGTTAGTCCGACGGTTAAAAGATAAACCAGTGGTCCGCCCACTGTCATAATCTACTCTAGCCCCAAAACTAACAAAGATAATTCCTAAAATATATCCTGATTGCTTAGAATAGGATTATCTGTGCTTGGTGTGCATCATTTAGGATAGTGTTCCTCTCCGGCAACTTTTTACCAAGTATAGAGCTTGCCTCATTAGCGTATGCCCGTTTGGAATCGTCCGAACAAACGCTTGGTTCGATCTGAGAATCACGTACCTACAGTGGATCCTCTACTGAATCCTTCCCCATCTCTTTCCCACCCGCCTCCCCCAGTACTACTACCTTTGTAGTCATGGCAGTCGAACGACCTCTTATCGAGACGTTCGCCCCTATCTCTGCTAATCCGCCCACTTGCATTATTCTCCCACCTACTACGGCGGTACAGTTTGAGATCAGGTCACAGACGATCCAAATGTTGCCAACCTTTCGTGGTCTCCCAAGAGAAGACCCATATTCCCATATTAGGGAATTCCAACATGTCATCCTACTTTTCAAGAATCAGAACCTTGATGATGACAATGTACGTCTACGAGTTTTCCCATTCTCACTCAAAGACCGAGCCTCAGATTGGCTCTACTCCTTACCCGCTGATTCAATCAGCAGTTGGAAAGAGTTGGTGGGCAAATTCATGTCTAAATTCTACCCCATGACTCGGACCAACCAAATGAAGTAACTCATCCAGGACTTTCGACAAAAGTCCGATGAGAAATTTTTTGAAGCGTGGGATAGATTCCAAGACTACCTGACTAAGTGTCCCCACCATAGCATCGACAAGGGCAATCTTGTCAACGTCTTCTATAAGGGACTTACTGATGAGTCCCGGACCATGGTAGAGTCAATGTGCCAAGGAAAATTCCTGCACCAAACTCCGACCGATGCATACAAATTCTTGGGAGAGTTAGGAGAAAACACTCAACATTGGATGACTGACTCAGAGTTTAGTCGAACCACTTCGGTCCAAAGGACAACCAAGGGACATGATGCTATAGTTGATACTGAGCTTCGATCTGTCATTCAAGAGTTGAGTAAGTCAGTCTCGGCATTGGCTGTGTCTGTACAAAAGCCTACTCAACAATCTACCCCAGTCATGCATGTGGGACACGAGAGCCCTATGGAATCCTGTACCCTCTGTCTGCAACCCTCCCATACTACTGAGCATTGTCCTTTGAATGAAGGATAGTCTAATCCTCTTCAGAAAGAAGTTTGTGCTTTCAGCACATACAAACCACCCACTCAAAACTCGTATAGTCTATCTTATCATCCGGACACGAGAAACCACCCTAACTTCTCTTAGAGGCCTCAGTCTACTCAACCACAAGCTCAACCTCCACGTCAGCCTCAGGGCATGTATCCCCCTGGGTTCAATCAACCCACTAGGCAATTCAATCAGGGTTAGTACCAGCAGAGTCAGTACCCATCTACTCAGAACTAGCAGTTCCAACATGGTCAATACTCTAGACAACAGAGCACATTTCAGAATCAGCAAAGAGTTCCCCAGAACTTTCAGAACCAACAGATTGTCCCAACTAATTCTCCCGCCTATAACTATAATGCCCCGATGAGCTCAAGTCGCGAATTGGTGATTCAGCTCCCATTAGCTGCCCCCCAACAGTTGGCCCCCAAACCCGGTATCGAGGACCTTCTAGCTCAACTCATTACTCAATCTATGCAATGCCTAGAGCAACAGCAACAGCAATCCATGCTTCGTCTAGAGCAACGCTTAGGCAACCTAGAAGTTGAGAAAGCTAAAGGCATCTTCCCTAGCCAACTGATATTCGCTCAAAAGTGCTTATTTTAAGCCATTATCCTTATAGCGATGTCGCATTCTCCTGCGTAAAACTTGTCTTTTTGTCGACTTTTCCATATAAGAATTTCTTTCATTGCGTAGAACGCATTCTTTAGACGAAAATTGACTATTTGCATGAAATATACGCATTTCGGATAGTCCAGTATCAAGCCGTTTTAGTTGAATCTTATTACGCACTTTTTCACTTGTAAGAGACCCTATCGGGCGATTCTCGAGGACTGGCAGGCCCACGATCAACCACAGAAGACTTCTATCAAAGCTTAAAAAACCAAGAGGCTAGGATAAAAAGATAGAAGACATATACGGGCAAAGCTAAAGGATCGTAGAGCCGGAACAAGGACTGAGAGAGAATAGTTGGAGACCAAGAGAAGGACTTAGGTGTTAAAGGCCACACCAATTGACATCAAAGGATAAGTTTGACTTATTGGTGGAGCAGACGAGAGAGAATAAAGAAGACCAGGGTTCAAGACCCTCCAATACTTTTATTTTTATATTTTTCTCTCACCTTTCTCCTATTTCCCTCTTTATCTATCTATCTTGGCCCATGACATAGGCCTATGACCTAAGCCCATGACCCATGACCCCATGACCCATGCCCATACCCATACCCATACCCATGACCCATGCCCATGACCCATGACCCATGACCCATGCCCATTACCCATGCTCATGCCCATTTGCAACAATAAGAGAGAATTGGTCTCACTTGACCGATTCTTCTCTCCCCCATATCTCTCTATCCTAGTCACACTCTCTCTCATCTAACTAACCCATTCCCAACCGTTGGATCTCTCTAGATCCAACGGTCATCATATTTACAACAAGCAAAAAGAAAAAAAAAGAAAAGTCTATAAGAGATCTACAATCTCTCCTTCTTGGGTTGGTTCCCTCCCCCTTCATTTCTCTTCCCTTCTCTATCCTCCACCACCAACAACCTCCATCAACATTATCACATCTTTCCCCTCGCCTTCTCCGGCGAAAAGCACCACCATTATCCTCCATTGATTCCGGCAAGAAGCTAGCCGGAATTGCTCCCCCTAGCCATCTCTTCTCTCACTTCTCATGGAAGGTTTTGGGTGGGCTGTGTGACAGCCAGCACCCCCCTACTATCTCCACAACAACTTGCAGCTACACCTCTTTACTGCCTCCATCTCCATCTTTTCACCATTAATTCCGGTGAGAAGCTCACCGGAATTGCTCCCCAACCAGCACATCACACCCCTCTTCTTCTTCTTGGCGGTCTCCGGCCAACCCAAGCAACCTGCATCGTAGGCAGTCTGTGTTCTCTTCATTCTCTTCCTCCTCGTTCCTGTTGTTGTAAACCGTCATCCTTCACCTGCCGGACTGGTTCTTCTTCTCACCACCATTAACGCCTACAACTCCTCCATTTTCTCCAACAACCAGCGGTATCCCCTCCATCAACCATTCCGTCCACCACAGGTCCAACCTCCTAGTTCTTCACAGCACCTCCATCAATATCCACCACCGTCTTCAACCCTCCAAAACAAGGCAGCCACTACCCTCCATTGAAGATCTGTTCTCCATCATCAACGGTTGGGAACACGCCACAGCCTGAAATCTGCACAGCCACCACGGTTGGTGGATTTGCAACCTTAGATCAACACCTGCAGATCGGCATCCCTCCTTCTTCTTCTTCTCTTTCTTCTTCATCATCTTCTCACTACCGGAGTTGCAGGTTAGGAACTCCGGCCAACTGTAAAAATCACCACCGTCATCTTCTCTATCCTCCTCTAGCTGCTGGAAGGTCCAACACCGGATTGTCCTCCTGCCTCCTTTGTTATCACGTGCAGCACCCAGTTGCCCTTCCTCCATCACTATAGTTTGGCCGTGGCTGAACACCATCTGTGCACTTCACTGGTTGGCCCTCTTTTCTTTTCCTTCGATGCTACGTAGCCAGTCAACGCACTTCAATCTCCAAGTCCAAACAGATCTGTGCTACCATAACAGCAACACTAACACCGTCTGTGTGCTGCCCAACCATATCCATCACCGGTTTGCACAGCACCACCACTGCAATAGTTTGCAAGTCGTCCTTCCACATCCTCTCCACCTTGGCAGATCTACAAACGCCAAGCAAACCACCTGCTGGATCTCCATCATCTTTCATCTCTCAGCAGGAGCAGCAACGTGCTTCTCCTCATTCACTAGTTGCATTGAGCAATCGGAAATCACAGCAGCTGCTGCCATCAACTCCACCCCTCATAATCTGCTAGTGTTGCAGGTTGGAAATTCCTAAGCACACCGGGCACGTTTTCCACCACAATCTGAAAGTCGTTGATTCACTTTTCAGGCGTTTCCAACCGTGCATAACTCCCCATTCACTAGCAATTATGGGCTCCACAAGTGTTGCATCCCCTGCCTCCTAGGACCCCTAATCCATCCAGGAGTGCACCTCTTTGCATCACAATCCGACATTCAGAGTTAACGGATTGCATGCTCTACCACGGCCAGCTATCTTTTGAGCATCACAACAATCACTATCCACAGTCCCTTGTAGTGATTGCCACTAACAAGATCGATCAAGGCTTGCAATAGTGCACCACTTTGCATACATGCACCATTGCCTCATCTCTCTACGAGGCATCTTATCCCTGGGTGGCACCTTCCATCTCACCTCATGGCTAGCATTCTTTCAAGGTAATCATTCTTTCTCTCTCTAAAAAGTCTTTCTTTCTATCTCTAACCTTCCATTTTCTCTCTCTTACTTATCTCTATCATTCTTGCATTTTCTCTTTCTAGCACTCTCATTTAATTGCTTTCTTCATCAGCATTTGTTTTCTTTATTTGAGTTTTGTAATACTTTGAGTAATTAATAAATTTATTTTGGATAATTCATTTCTTTATTATATTTTCATTCTATTTGAGTTATATTAATTAGTTGATAAAAGTCTCATCAAAACTATTGTTTTAAATTTCGATCACTTATCCACCATTCTCACCATTCCATCATTTTTAGCAGATTTTCGTTAATTTATTCTTTATTTGCCCTAACCCCGAGTGCGGACGATATCCCACACAAGCCACTGTGCAACTCTGCTTATTTATTTGATTCAATTTGGAAGATTTCCAACTCTGGGTAATTCAAACGTAAATATTTCTGAATCCTAATTCGGGAATAGCTAAAGTTGAATTTCAAACTCTAATTGGAACTAATTCACAATACCGGCCCTAAATCATTGCGTGTTTCTTGAAACCCCAAAGGCGGTATACCTTCCAATTCCATACCATAGACCATTGTGGACTAACGTGATTGCGGATTGTGTTTACCCAGTGAGTAGGGAGCGAAAGCTCAAAGAGGTGGAGTCAGGCCCAAGCCCATTTGGATACCCCTCCTTATCTCACGGAGGAGACCCCGTGCGTAGCCAACGAGCAAGTACATTTCTACACCTCGCCTTGAGTGCGATCGTGATCATTGTGCAAACACTGTGCCGATTGTTTATTTGCTTTTGCAAAACTTATCGGAATTGCTTGGTTTGGTCGTAATAAAATACATAAAGAGCATACCTAGCTCTAACTTGAAACTGGTGGGATTTCATCACTCACCTCGTCATTCCAGCTTTTGTGCAACCATAGCCAAAAATTAAAATCAATGAAAAAGTAGAGCCCACTTAGATCGGTGTTCGAGGAAAACTCCACATAAAGCGACCCCTTCAAAGATCAAGTCGATTAAGTCCATGAGTACGGGTCCCTGTTATCTAACACACCCATAGGTCCCTACTACTCAAGTATACCGAGCTCATAAGTGGCCTCCTTGATTGTCTGTCGGATTAGCTTATTGTCGGATTAGGAACACGAACCAACCTTAGCTCCTCTTTTGGGAAAACTCATCTTCACGCTTGACAAATCCTGTTAGTCTGGGGCGTATTTAAGTCAGCCGATGTGCCGCACATCTGTCTAGTCTTCGGATTATCTTGCAGTCAACTTGAGTTAGTACTAGTGGATTTGCTTTGAAAAGTGTATCCTGGTAAGAACCTACAGAGTAAAAAGTTAGTCCGGCGGGTAATTGAAGATAAACTAGTGGTCCGCCCATTGTCATAATCTACACTATCTCTACAGTAAACAAGATAATTCATAATACTATCCTGATTGTTTAGAAATAGGATTATCTGTTGCTCTATGTGCATCATCTAGGCTCGTTCGATTTCATAACCTCTTGCCGACTCTAGGGGATTGCTTTTTCAAGCATATGCCCATTTGGATTTGAACCAACACGATACTGATTCGATCTGAGAGTCAGTCTACCGCACCGCTCTCTTCCACCTAATCTATCTCCCTACTCTGAGAGAGTCACATCTCTCTGATGGATGCTGAACGGCCTCTATTCGAGACCTACCACAATTTTTTTGAAGATCTAGGAGATAACTCTGAGCATTGGTATACCAATCCTGAGTGTCGTCATGACACTCCAGTCTCACAGAGTTCCATGGGATATGAAGCACAGGGCGATCCAATGCTAAAATCCCTACTTAAGGATTTGAGAAACTCAGTTTTCACCCTTGATGTTGCGGTCCAGAAGCCTGTTTATCACTCCAAATCTGTGGGATATTTCCCTCATGTCCAAGAAGAGGTCTATAATTTTAGTACATTTGAACCTCCGCTGTAGACCTCCTACAATAACACATATTATCCGGACAATGGAAGGGAACAACAGTCTTTTTCCCAACAGCAACTACAATAGGATATGTATCATTCCGGGTTTCACCAACCCTGTGGACAATATGATTGGCAGTACTCGCAGTCACAGTACCAGCCCAATCCACAAACTAAATATTTTGGTCAACAGTGGACCCCGCAGGATTTTCAGAGTCAACAGATAGTCCCCGAGTCACTTCAATCCTGTAACTTTCATACTCAGTCGGACTACCTTCAAGAGTTGGCACCTCAGCTTCCTTTAGTTGAACAGCCACAGTCTGCTACTAAACCTAGTCTAGAAGAACTCCTCTCGCAATACATCATCCAACAACAGCACTCCATGGAGAGCTTGGAACACCGTCTAGGTGAGTTAGAATCTGAGAGAGAGGAAGTCAACTTCATTAGCCAACCTATGGCTTATCTAGAGGGGAATACCATGGCCATAGTCTATAATGAGGAGTCACACAGGTGGACCCAGTTGAAAGTAGGATTTTTCCACGTCGTTGGTTACGGAAACCCTAGAATCAACACATTTGTATATTATCCGAGATTTTCACTCAAATCCTGCAAAATTTCACAGGGTTGTACAGTGGCTCGTGTCGGATGTCGATCCGCACTCGGGATTAGTTCATGCAAATCAAGGACATAAAATGACGGGTTTTTCTCAAAAATTGCTAAAAAGAAGAGATTGAAGGGTGAGAATGATGATCACGGGATTAAAATATGATTGATTTTATAAATTTTAGAGGGAACCATTATCTGCTAAAATGATGAGAGAGAAAATAGGAAGAACATAATATAATAAGCAAAACTAAAGAAATTAACCATCTTTATTAAAATGAAAAGTAACTTACAATAATCTTGAATCTGATTGGTGCATAAATAAATTTCAAAAATTAACTAGAAAGCATGAAATAGAAGGGAGATAGAGAGAGAAAGGTAGAGAAAGAGGAGGTCTATTCTAGAGAGAGAAAGTGGAAAGGCTTAGAGAGAGAATTGAGTGATTGAGTTTAGAGAGGAGAGTATTACCATAGGACTTATCGGAGTTTGGCATCGACGGAGGAGATCAGATTTGGACTTGTAGTAGGTCGGCCATGATGGAATTGAGACCGTGGAAGGAGCCATCAAGAGTGAGAACCCTTGGTGGTTGCTGGTGTGCGAGGCGTTGCACTTGGTGGTGGTGGTTCAGCCAAAGCAAGGTGGAGCGTGATGGAAGGGAGCAGCGGCTCAAAAGTGTTGCATGTGTAACATTTTGCTCAGGTGCAGGCAATGGAGGAGAGCGTGGAGGTGCAGTGGCAGGAAGAGCTCATTTCCGGCGTGGATTGTAGGACGTCCAACAACAACTTGCTCGAGATGGTGGTGCTTACCGGAGGATCAGCCTGCAAATGAGGTGTTGCATGTGTGGATTCGAGTTGCAGGCGTGCAACTCGGAAGCTTTAATGGAGAGGAGAAGATGGGGAGTATGGAGGAGATCAAGTGGGGTTGACGGCTTCCCCTTCTCCTTCAACGGACTGGAGTTGCAGGTTGCAACTCCAGCACGTTAGAGAGACGGGGTGTGGGGGCGATGGCTGGTGCAGGCGGTGCTGGCAGTGGCAGCAACAATGATGAAGGGGGGGGGCGAGCTGGGCTTGCACTCCAGCAGGTAGGAGTCCTCTCCTCCTCTCTTCTCTTCTCTTCTCTTTTTCCTTTCTTTTTCTCTTTCTTTTTTTTTTTTTTCTGGTTTTTTTGATGAGGAGCACGGTGAGATAATGGTAGAGAAGATGAAGATGCAGGGGGGATCGGTGGAGAAAAATGGCAAGAGGAGCAGCTTCGTGGTGGTTGCTAGCGAGAGGGGGAAGAGGTAGGTGATCAGCAATAGGTGGCCGGAGTTAATGGAGGTTGCCGGAGTTGCAACCTGCAACTCCGGTGATCTTGAAAAAAAATTTTTTTTTCTTTTTTTTTTGTTTTCTTTGAGGGGCTGGAGATGGGTTGCAATACTGGATGATGGAGAGATGAGGAAGGGAGGTCAAGAGGTGGGTGGATAGTGTTGGAACGGTTGGCGTTGCAGCAGTGTGTTGCTGGTTTCACCAATGAAAACGGAGATGTGCATGCAGGTTGAGGAGAAGGATGGCAACACTGAAGATCGTGCAAAGGGCAGCAACGTGAAGAAGTTACTGGGCAGTCTTGGAGATGGATCGATTGATGGTGAAAAGGGGCTGTAACGGCTTGGGGAAGAAGAGCATGGGGGGAGCGATGAAGAGAGAACGTCAAGAATGAATAGCGCCCTCTTTCTCCTCTTTCTTTTCTCTTTATATTAAGGATGAGACCATCCTCATTAGGGTTTGGTCCCTACTTTTCCCTTCTTGGTCCAACTTGCCCTCTCCCCCATAAGGTGAGATGCACCTTATCAAAACTTCCAAGGGAAGATAGTCCTATACTTTTCCTTTCTTGGTCCAACTTAACTCTCCCCAATAAGGCGAGATTCACCTTATCAAAACTTCCAAGGGAGGACAGTCACTATTTGGTGGACAATGCTACAGCCCTCTTCTCAATTAGGCAAGATATTATCCCATGTGATGGTCCATAGCATGCTACATGCTGCCACCTCACATGTCATCACTTCTTGTTAGCCAAACTACTCTCTTTCCTACTTCTCTGGAATGGAACACGCTTGCTACATCTTTGCCACACATGTGGTGGTTTATTGCAAATGCAACCACCATTTTGGGAATTGTTTAGACCAATTTTCTAACAATAATCATTGGTCCATGCATCTAGCTCCGTCTTGTCCCTGATTCGACACTATCTAGCTGTTCAACTCAATCAGACAGTCAGAACCATCTGACCTGTCTTATCATGTTCACAGGCCAACTTTCCATGTATTTTTAAAACCGTGAGCCCTCATCTTGAATCAATCTCTTTGATCATCTTTGTTTGAACCATGTTTGTCTCTTCATGATCTAGCTAGCCATTGACTTGGTCACCCTATGGCCCGTGGTCTCCTGACTCGACCAATGCTTCCCAGGTCTTGGGAAATTTCTTGATTGGATCCTTGGAACTCACGTGCAACACCATCTTCATTATTTGCATGGAACTCCCTACAGTCATCTTTATCTTGTTTCACGGACCAGTCAGCTCGTTGGTTCGCAATTTTCAAGAATCATCCGATTTGGTTTCCTGCAATAGTGAAAAACGCGTAATGAGTCTCAATCATAACGTCTCATACCTAGACTTTCGAAAATGTGTTTAATGCATGCAAATATACCATTTCGTCCAGAAAAGTGTGTTCTACGCAACAAAAGGGACTCTTACGTAGAAAAGTAGATAAATAGAGTATTTTAACGTAGGAGACTGCAATAATGCTAAAAGGATAATTGCTTAAAATAAGCACTTTTGAGCGAATATCACAACCCCCAACCAGCATATTGCCAATCCTTGGCAATTAGTGCGAAATAAATGAGCTTAAAAGGGCTCTGCACATGCTGCACACTTTTTCATATTAGCTCAGGGAAAACATCGTTCGTCAAATAATTGAATGGATGCAAAAATAGTTACATGCTAGCGAAGAGTTGGAGAGTTTTGGCAAGACTACAGACTGATAATCATGACCCAGAATAGTCAGACTCTGCGTGTGTGTGTGCTCAACATTCTCATCATCCGACAGTAAAGATTTTCAGATCACCTCTAAGTTTTTATGCCTAGACCTCAAATCTCACATGTTTAGCACTCAGAATAGAATCACACAAGAAGGGTTTTCTTTTTTTCTCTCAATTTATATGTGAGGAGATGTATTTAATATAAAGAGGCAAAAGATCTCACATATGTTTTATTTGAAGGAAGGACATCTTTAACAGAAGAAGATCTCATGATTGGAATACCACTTCACTCGGGAACGTCAGATCAAACTCTATAGCTTCTCTTTCTCCAATCTCCACATTTTATGATCGTACTATCCTAGAATCAAGTAGGACTTTCCTGGGTTGTAATGAGGCTTAGGTCAGGTGTAGAGAGATAAAGGAATACAGGATTTCAAAGATCTCGAGAGGATATTGCCATTTTCTTGAATTTTTCCTGCGACGTAACACCATTAGCTGGTTCTTTTTCCTTTTTTTTTGTATTTTTCTCTTTTTCTTGATATTTCTGAGACTGCTCAATTTCTTTTCAGCTCTTCTTCATACTTTCTTTCTATATTTTGTTTTTGGCTTGAACCACTTTCTTTTCCTTTTCATTCTTCTTCTTTACTTTTCTTTTTCACGGTACACCCACATCAGTTATTCTCTTTTTTTTTTTTTTTTGTTTTTTTTCATCTCAAAATAAGGGTAGCCAGTCATGTTTCGTAGCTGGACTAGATTTTAGGTTGATGGGTTTGCAAAGAAAAGGCTTTTATAGAAAGGTTCAAAGGGTTTCTAGTGAAGTATAATTCAGGTGAGTAAAAAGGCTGAATGGTTCAGAAAAAATGGCCTAAATCATTTTCTAGGGTTTGTACTATCATGTATACTGTCTTGACTGGATATAGAGAAGGTTCTGTCGTAGTAATCCAATGTTGATGTCGTTCCGAGTTTTATGATCGAAACAAAAGATAATGAGATCTCTCAACGATTATTGCGGGCATGAAGAATAGTGAGTCATCTTGTGACTCAGGATTATTGTATAACTCTCTGAAATGATTAAAGGCTCGAAAGCTCACTGGGTTAGGTCTCCACAATTATTCTCACAGGATCTCTAGAGTTTCAAAACTTAGGATGACTCTGATGTTGATAGTGTACAATTGTGCCAAATCTAAGTTTTTCTGAGTTTTCAAACCTGCTGTAGTCACGCCTGACTTGACTCGACGCTAACTTTAAACAAAAATTGACATCCTCAATACTGACTTAACGAAGGTTTTTGGCTACTCAAAGTCAGGGTATTTGACACATTTTTGAAATTCTAGAAAACTTTTGGAGAACATCGGAAATCACCCCAAAAATGAGTTTTTTTTTTTTTTTTTTTTTTTTTTATCAAAATGAAGACATGAGTTTTGGTAAATACCCACCCCCAACCAAAATATAGCACCGTCCTCGGTGCTCATGACCGGGACATAAAATGATAAAAATTCAGTGATGATGATGCAAAATGTCAGGAAGGATGTTACCAAGTCGGCAGAAACTCGACAGTGTTGGTTACCTGATGATCGGGAGAATGAATGTACCTGCATTTTCAGAGATATAATAGTAATAACAAATGCATGAGACTCATGTACTCTAGGAATACCGGAATTGCCTTTCCGAAAGCGCTAAGTTTTACGTCTTCAGCCAGACATGACGGGGGTGACAGGCACCCCCAACCAAGTTGGAGCACAAAAGACTGAGTGGATCATCAGTCGACATAGACAGGATCGATGAGATCGATCTCAAAAGTCTTAATGAACAATACGTCAAGTTCATGGAACTGTTTTAGACGCTGCCCATTGACCTGAAAGGAGGAGTGATCCTTGGGATCCTCAATAGTGATTGCCCCAAAGGGTGTGACTGCTGTGACCGTATAAGGGCCGGTCCACCTAGATTTCAATTTCCCAGGGAAGAGATGAAGACGGGAATTATAAAGAAGGACCTTCTGTCCTGGATGGAACTCTTTCCTGAGGATGCTCTTGTCATGTATCCACTTCATTTTGGCTTTGTAATTCTTGGACAAGTTGTAGGCATCATTTCTGAGTTCTTCTAACTCATTCATTTGAAGTTTCCACTCCTCCCCTGCGGAGTCTAGGTCGAAGTTGAGCTTCTTAATGGCCCACAGGGCACGATGTTCAATTTCTACCGGAAGATGACAGGGTTTCCCAAAGACCAGACGATAGGGAGACATATTGAGTGGGGTCTTGTAGGCGGTTCTGTATGCCCATAAAGCATCAGTGAGACGAGTAGACCAGTCTTTACGTGTGGTATTGACTGTCTTCTCCAAGATCTGCTTGATCTGACGATTAGAAACCTCCACTTGACCACTAGTTTGCGGATGATAAGCTAGGGCAACCTTGTGGGTTACCCCATACTTTTTCATTAATTTCTCGAATATCCTATTGCAGAAATGGGTGCCCCCATCACTAATGATGGCCTTAGGGGCACCGAATCGGGCGAAGATGAACTCCTTTAGGAATTTGACCACAACTTTGTGGTCATTGGTCTTGGTGGGAATGGCTTCTATCCATTTGGATACATAGTCTACCGCAAGGAGAATGTACTCAAAACCATAGGAAACGGGAAAGGGGCCCATGAAGTCGATGCCCCAGATGTCAAATATTTCATCGACCTGGATGGGAGTGAGGGGCATCATGTTCCTCTGGGAGATGCGGCCTAGATGCTGGCAATTAGGACAGGTTTTGCTGTAGATGTGGGCATCTTTAAATAATGTGGGCCAGTAGAATCCGCATTGCAGCACTTTTTCTGCAGTCTTCTTAGTGCTGAAATGACCACCACAAGGTTGGTCATGACATGAAGACAAGATATTGAGTTGGTCCGATTCAGGGACACAGAGACGAATGATCTGGTCAGGACAGTATTTATACAAATAAGGGTCATCCCAAGAGTAGTACTTAACTCTTGCTAGGAATTGGCTTTTGTCCTGTTTTGACCAGTGTGAAGGCATTTCTTCGGTGACAAGGTAGTTGACAATGTCAGCATACCAAGGATTAACAGAGATGGCGAACAGTTGTTCGTCTGGAAAGGTTTTAGGGATGGGCTGGGTGTCGAAGGATGACTCTAAAGTCAGTCTAGACAAGTGATCAGCCACTACATTCTCAGTTCCTTTCTTATCCTTAATCTCGAGGTCGAATTCCTGCAGTAAGAGAATCCATCGAATTAATCGAGGTTTGGTTTCCTTTTTCGACATGAGATAACGAAGGGCTGCATGATCAGTGTACACAACCACCTTAGTGGCTAAGAGGTACTGACGGAATTTATCAAGGGCGAAGACTACCGCCAGGAGTTCTTTCTCAGTGGTAGAGTAATTCATTTGGGCAGAGTTAAGAGTTTTGCTCGCGTAGTAGATCACGTGTGATCTTTTGTCAACTCTCTGCCCTAGAACAGCGCCTAACGCGTAGTCAGTAGCATCGCACATTACCTCGAAAGGTAGAGTCCAATCCGGGGGACGGATAATGGGTGCAGTAGTGAGCTCAGATTTGAGACGCTCAAATGCCTTGACACAGTCAGCATTAAAGTCGAAAGGACTATCTTTAGCTAGAAGATGGGACAGAGGTCGAGCGATTTGAGAGAAGTCCTTGATGAATCGCCTATAGAATCCTCCGTGTCCCAAAAAGGATCGGATGTCACGCACGGACTTAGGAATGGGCAAGGTCGAGATGATATCGATTTTAGCTTTGTCGACCTCAATGCCCTGATGGGAAATGACATGTCCCAGAACAATGCCCTTCTTCACCATGAAGTGGCATTTCTCCCAATTGAGGACAAGTCGCTTGTCCTGACAGCGTTGAAGTACCAGCCCTAGATGGGTCAGACAGTCATCAAAGGATGACCCAAAAACTGAGAAGTCGTCCATAAAGACTTCGAGGAATTTTTCCACCATGTCAGAGAATATGCTCATCATACACCTTTGAAAGGTCGCGGGTGCATTGCAGAGGCCAAAGGGCATGCGCTTGTAGGCAAAAGTGCCAAAGGGACAGGTGAAAGTTGTCTTCTCGTGGTCCTCAGGGGCGATGGGTATTTGATTATACCCTGAGTAACCATCAAGGAAGCAGTAATAGGAATGACCTGCTAGTCTCTCCAACATCTGGTCGATGAAGGGTAAAGGAAAATGGTCCTTCCTAGTGTTGGTGTTGAGTCGTCGGTAATCGATGCAGACTCTCCACCCTTTCTTCAGGCGCTGGGTGACCATTTCCTTGTTCTCATTTTCCACAACTGTGAATCCTGCCTTTTTAGGGACGACATGAATAGGACTCACCCATTTGCTATCGGAGATGGGGTAAATGATACCCGCATCTAACAGTTTAAGGACCTCGTCCCGGACTACATCCTTCAAGACGGGGTTCAACCTCCTCTGGTGTTCTCGAGAGGTTTTGGATTCATCCTCGAGATAGATGTGATGTTGGCACACCGAGGGGTCTATGCCACGAATATCATCTATAGTCCAACCTATCGCAGATTTGTGCTCGTTGAGCAGCTCAAGAAGTTTCTTACGTTCACTCGCAGACAGAGCGGAAGCAATAATGACAGGGTAGGTTTCCTTAGGACCAAGATAGGCATAGGAAAGATCTGTGGGAAGAGGCTTAAGCTCCAATATTGGAGCAGATGGAGTAGAAATAGGTGTCACAGAAGACACGGATTGAAGAGGTTTGACTTCCGTAGGTAAAGGAAGGATGGGTTCTCTGGCCATGGTTATCAGAGGCTCGAACTCGATGAGTGGAGCGGGGATCTCTATCAGTGGAGCAGTCTCCAAAAGATCATTGAGATCAGAAATAGCTGACTCTGTTGCAAAGTCAGCTCCAAAGTGTTCTAGACACTGCTTAAGAATATCTTCGGTGGAGTCCAGGATTAGACTCTCAATGGCACACATTTCATCAGTCACTTCGCGATCAGCATCTTGTTGCATTAAACGAAAGATATTGACCTCAGCTTTGAGGTTTCCGAAAGCAATGGACATGTTTCCGTCCCGGCAACCGATGTGTGCATTCGCAGTGGCAAGGAATGGATGGCCTAAGATGACCGGAATGCGGTTATCCTGACACGGCTCGGTGTCTAGAATGATAAAGTCCACAGGATAATAAAAGTCAGCGACTTTTACTAGGACATCTTCAATGATTCCTCTTGGAATCTTGATGGACTGATCAGCCAATTTCAGGGTGACATTGGTAGGCTTCATATCTTTCAGTCCTAACTGCTGATATACCGAGAACGGTATGAGGTTAACGCTAGCCCCTAAATCTAGCAAGGCAGTGCAGCTAAAGTTGTCTCCAATTTCACATTGGACAGTTGGGCTACCTGGATCCTTGTGTTTGATCACACTATTACGTTGAATGAACGCTGTAGCTTTTTCGGCCAAGAAGGCAGCTTTGGGTACATGCGTACGCCGCTTAACTGTGCACAAGTCCTTGAGGAATTTGGCATAGGAAGGGATTTGCTTGATAGCAGAAAGGAATGGGATATTGATCTGGACGTCTTTAAAGACATCTAAGATCTCAGAGAATTGTTTATCCCGCTTATCTTGGACAAGTCTGTCTGGGAAGGGAGGCTTTACTCGACAAATGGATTTGTCTTTAGCCTTAGATTTCTGCACAGGGATATCTGATGTTGGTGCAGAGGTAGAAGAAGCAGAGGTAGGATTTGGACTAGTTTCCACGGTGCGAGTGATGGGTGCTGGAGATGGCACCGGTGGTGGTTGGACTCCCATGTCCACAGTTTTTCCAGATCGTAGGGTGGTTACAGCTTGCACCTCTCCTTGACAATTCTCATTCTGGCTTTGAGATTGGGAACCGATCTCATATACTGCTCCTTTGGCATTTCCTTTTGGGTTAGCAATGGGTTGGCTAGGAAAAATGCCTTTAGCTTTCTCAGCTTCCAAGTTGCCTAAGCGTTGCTCTAGACGAAGCATGGATTGTTGTTGCTGTTGCTCTAGGCGTTGCATAGATTGTTGTTGCTGAGTAATGAGTTGAGCTAGAAGGTCTTCAATACCGGATTTGGGGACCGACTGTTGGGGGGCAGCTAATGGGAGCTGAGGCACCAATTCGCGACTCGAGCTCATCGGGGCATTATAGTTATATGCTGGTGGATTAGTTGGGACAATCTGTTGGTTCTGAAAGTTCTGGGGAACTCTTTGCTGATTCTGAAATGTGCTCTGTTGTCTAGAGTATTGACCCTGTTGGAACTGCTGGTTCTGAGTAGATGGGTACTGATTCTGCTGATGTTGTCCCTGATTGAATTGCCTATTGGGTTGATTGAACCCAGGAGGATACATGCCCTGAGGTTGACGCGGAGGTTGAGCTTGTGGTTGAGTAGACTGAGGCCTCCAAGAGAAGTTAGGGTGGTTTCTCGTGTCCGGATGATAAGATTGACTATACGAGTTTTGAGTGGGTGGTTTGTATGTGCTGAAAGCACAAACTTCTTCCTGAAGAGGATTAGACCATCCTTCATTCAAAGGACAATGCTCAGTAGTATGGGAGGGTTGGAGACAGAGGGTACAGGGTTCCATAGGGCTCTCGTGTCCCACATGCATGACTGGGGTAGATTGTTGAGTGGGCTTTTGTACAGACACAGCCAGTGCCGAGACTGACTTGCTCAACTCTTGAATGACAGATCAAAGCTCAGTATCAGCTGTAGCATCATGTCCCTTGGTTGTCCTTTGGACCGAAGTGGTTCGACTGAACTCTGAGTCAGTCGTCCAATGTTGAGAGTTTTCTCCTAACTCTCCCAAGAATTTATATGCATCGGTCGGAGTTTGGTGCAGGAATTTTCCTTGGCACATTGACTCTACCATGGTCCGGGACTCATCAGTAAGTCCCTTATAGAAGATGTGGACAAGATTTCCCTTGTCGATGCTATGGTGGGGACACTTAGTCAGGTAGTCTTGGAATCTATCCCACGCTTCAAAAAATTTCTCATCGGACTTCTGTCGAAAGTCTTGGATGAGTTGCTTCATTTGGTTGGTCCGAGTCATGGGGTAGAATTTAGACATGAATTTGCCCACCAACTCTTTCCAACTGCTGATTGAATCAGCGGGTAAGGAGTAGAGCCAATCTGAGGCTCGGTCTTTGAGCGAGAATGGGAAAACTCGCAGACGCACATTGTCATCATCGAGGTTCTGATTCTTGAAAAGTAGGATGACATGTTGGAATTCTCGAATATGGGAATATGGGTCTTCTCTTGGGAGACCACGAAAGGTAGGCAGCATTTGGATCGTCTGCGGCCTGATCTCAAATTGTACCGCCGTAGTAGGTGGGAGAACAATGCAAGTGGGCGGATTGGCAGAGATAGGAGCGAACGTCTCGATAAGAGGTCGTTCGACTGCCATGACTACAAAGGTAGTAGTACTGGGGGAGGCGGGTGGGGAAAGAGATGGGGAAGAATTCAGTGGAGGATCCACTGTAGGGACGTGATTCTCAGATCGAACCAAGCGTTTGTTCGGACGATTCCAAACGGGCATACGCGAATGAGGCAAGCTCTATACTTGGCAAAAAGTTGCCAGAGAAGAACACTATCCTAAATGATGCACACCAAGCACAGATAATCCTATTCTAAGCAATCAGGATATATTTTAGGAATTATCTTTGTTAGTTTTGGGGCTAGAGTAGATTATGACAGTGGGCGGACCACTGGTTTATCTTTTAACCGCCGGATTAACTGTTTTGCACTCAGAGGTTCTCACCCGGCTACACTCTTCAGAGCGAATCCTTTAGTACTAACTCTAGTTAACAACAAGGCAATCCGAAGCCTAGACAGACGTGCGGCACAATGGCTGACTTAAGTACATCCCAGACTAACCGGATTGGTCAAGTGTATAAGAAGAGTGTTCCCTCGGGTTAAGCTAGGGTTGATGCGTGTTCCTAGTCCACACGTAACTAACCGCCGAATAGTCCAAGATGCCACGTCGAGCTCAGTGTACTTGAGTAGCAGGGACTTATGGGTGTGTTAGACAACAGGGACCCGCGCTCGTGGTCTTATTTCGATTGGATGTTAAGCGGGTTCGCTTTGTATGGATTTTTCCTCGAACACCGGGCTAATTGGCTCTACTTCTTGATTCTTTTTATTATAGATGGATCCTGGGGATCAATTTCAGCTGGAGTGATGAGGTGGGTGATGAAATCCCACCAGTTTCAATTTTGGAGCTGGGTTTGCTCTCTTAGAGTTGATTGATTAACGGCCACGCCACGCATGTCGAAGAATATGGATGCGAAAGCAAATAGACAAGCGGCAATGATGCACTCAATATGCTCTGTATCGCACTCAAGGCGAGGATAGAGACTTACCTCCCGTGGGCCACGCCACGGGGTCTCCTCCGTGGGTTAGAGAGGGGTATCCTAATGGGCTTGGGCCCGACTCCACCTCTTTGAGCTTTCGCTCTCTACCCACACTGGATCGTGTTCCTGCAGAAAAGTTAGATCGCACGGTCTAGGTATGCGGGATTCTATTCGGAAGATCCTTGCCTTTTTAGGGTTCACAGAACAAGCACTGAATTTAGGCAAGTTTTTGAATTAGTTTCCAAATTCGAGATGGGTTAAAATTTAGGAATTCCCAGATTGGAAAATACCTAGATTGGAAAGTTTCCCGAACTGTGGAGATCTTCCAAGAAAGATTTGATTGCGAGATCCCTTATAATTTTGGGAAATTTCCCAAAATTGAAATTCTGCTAGATTTGGGGTGTTTCCTTTTGCAGACTTTTCCAAATTCGGAAGATTTCTAAAGATAGAAATTCTTCTAAAGAGGAAACTTCTAAAAAGGGGAAACCCTAATTTAGCAAAGTTTCAAGATTTTAGAATCTTTCCAAAAATCGCAAATCCTTGATTGGTGATTTCTAAAAATCTGCAGAATATAAAACCCTAATTTTTTTTTTTTGAATTTTTATTTTTTTATTTTTTTTTGGTAATTTCCACTTAATCTAGGGTTTCTAAAAAACCCTAGAACAAGATCTAGCAGTTATTTGGAAAGCAGTAAAATTCCTAAATTATTACAACTTTGCACTCGGCCTTCCGAGGCATTAAAAATAGTAATTTAAAAACTGCTAAAAATCAACAAAAATAAAAAATAGAAAGTTTCCCGAAAAGGTCAGGCTGGCCAAATTGTGCAGCTTTCCGATTCAGCAACTGTCCAATTCCGTCTTTACGTCCTTTTTCGCACTCCCGAACACCCGAGCGGCAGCGGCGCCATTTGAAAGTAGGATTTTTCCGCGTCGTTGGTTACGGAAACCCTAGAATCAACACATTTGTATATTATCCGAGATTTTCACTCAAATCCTGCAAAATTTCACAGGGTTGTACAGTGGCTCGTGTCGGATGTCGATCCGCACTCGGGATTAGTTCATGCAAATCAAGGACATAAAATGATGGGTTTTTCTCAAAAATTGCTAAAAAGAAGAGATTGAAGGGTGAGAATGATGATCACGGGATTAAAATATGATTGATTTTATAAATTTTAGAGGGAACCATTATCTGCTAAAATGATGAGAGAGAAAATAGGAAGAACATAATATAATAAGCAAAACTAAAGAAATTAACCATCTTTATTAAAATGAAAAGTAACTTACAATAATCTTGAATCTGATTGGTGCATAAATAAATTTCAAAAATTAACTAGAAAGCATGAAATAGAAGGGAGATAGAGAGAGAAAGGTAGAGAAAGAGGAGGTCTATTCTAGAGAGAGAAAGTGGAAAGGCTTAGAGAGAGAATTGAGTGATTGAGTTTAGAGAGGAGAGTATTACCATAGGACTTATCGGAGTTTGGCATCGACGGAGGAGATCAGATTTGGACTTGTAGTAGGTCGGCCATGATGGAATTGAGACCGTGGAAGGAGCCATCAAGAGTGAGAACCCTTGGTGGTTGCTGGTGTGCGAGGCGTTGCACTTGGTGGTGGTGGTTCAGCCAAAGCAAGGTGGAGCGTGATGGAAGGGAGCAGCGGCTCAAAAGTGTTGCATGTGTAACATTTTGCTCAGGTGCAGGCAATGGAGGAGAGCGTGGAGGTGCAGTGGCAGGAAGAGCTCATTTCCGGCGTGGATTGTAGGACGTCCAACAACAACTTGCTCGAGATGGTGGTGCTTACCGGAGGATCAGCCTGCAAATGAGGTGTTGCATGTGTGGATTCGAGTTGCAGGCGTGCAACTCGGAAGCTTTAATGGAGAGGAGAAGATGGGGAGTATGGAGGAGATCAAGTGGGGTTGACGGCTTCCCCTTCTCCTTCAACGGACTGGAGTTGCAGGTTGCAATACTGGATGATGGAGAGATGAGGAAGGGAGGTCAAGAGGTGGGTGGATAGTGTTGGAACGGTTGGCGTTGCAGCAGTGTGTTGCTGGTTTCACCAATGAAAACGGAGATGTGCATGCAGGTTGAGGAGAAGGATGGCAACACTGAAGATCGTGCAAAGGGCAGCAACGTGAAGAAGTTACTGGGCAGTCTTGGAGATGGATCGATTGATGGTGAAAAGGGGCTGTAACGGCTTGGGGAAGAAGAGCATGGGGGGAGCGATGAAGAGAGAACGTCAAGAATGAATAGCGCCCTCTTTCTCCTCTTTCTTTTCTCTTTATATTAAGGATGAGACCATCCTCATTAGGGTTTGGTCCCTACTTTTCCCTTCTTGGTCCAACTTGCCCTCTCCCCCATAAGGTGAGATGCACCTTATCAAAACTTCCAAGGGAAGATAGTCCTCTACTTTTCCTTTCTTGGTCCAACTTAACTCTCCCCAATAAGGCGAGATTCACCTTATCAAAACTTCCAAGGGAGGACAGTCACTATTTGGTGGACAATGCTACAACCCTCTTCTCAATTAGGCAAGATATTATCCCATGTGATGGTCCATAGCATGCTACATGCTGCCACCTCACATGTCATCACTTCTTGTTAGCCAAACTACTCTCTTTCCTACTTCTCTGGAATGGAACACGCTTGCTACATCTTTGCCACACATGTGGTGGTTTATTGCAAATGCAACCACCATTTTGGGAATTGTTTAGACCAATTTTCTAACAATAATCATTGGTCCATGCATCTAGCTCCGTCTTGTCCCTGATTCGACACTATCTAGCTGTTCAACTCAATCAGACAGTCAGAACCATCTGACCTGTCTTATCATGTTCACAGGCCAACTTTCCATGTATTTTTAAAACCGTGACCCCTCATCTTGAATCAATCTCTTTGATCATCTTTGTTTGAACCATGTTTGTCCCTTCATGATCTAGCTAGCCATTGACTTGGTCACCCTATGGCCCGTGGTCTCCTGACTCGACCAATGCTTCCCAGGTCTTGGGAAATTTCTTGATTGGATCCTTGGAACTCACGTGCAACACCATCTTCATTATTTGCATGGAACTCCCTACAGTCATCTTTATCTTGTTTCACGGACCAGTCAGCTCGTTGGTTCGCAATTTTCAAGAATCATCCGATTTGGTTTCCTGCAATAGTGAAAAACGCGTAATGAGTCTCAATCATAATGTCTCATACCTAGACTTTCGAAAATGTGTTTAATGCATGCAAATATACCATTTCGTCCAGAAAAGTGTGTTCTACGCAACAAAAGGGACTCTTACGTAGAAAAGTAGATAAATAGAGTATTTTAACGTAGGAGACTGCAATAATGCTAAAAGGATAATTGCTTAAAATAAGCACTTTTGAGCGAATATCACCAGTACCAGACTTTACAAGAAAAATTGAGGTTGCTACAAACAAAGGATCGGACTACAATATTGATGAGCCAGAGTCTCCATCTTTGGTGTCCTTTAAAGCACCAACTTCTGAACTTAGCTTAAAGGAATCATCTACCTCTGTTATTTCTATCTGGGACTCTGAAGAAGTTATTCATAACATTGAGCTGTGTCTTGACTATAGGATCCCAATTGGCCTAGACATACCCATCCCCACCACCCTTGGATTGTGCAACAATCATGATGAACCCATGTTTCCATCTATGGTGCCCTTACAGGCAGCTACTTCTGCACCGAGCACAGAGATACCCATATCCATCTCTATCTCTAATGATTTTACATCTGCACTGGATGCAAATATTCTTACCATTGAGCAATATCTAGAAAATGGGATTCCAGCTGCCCAGGACCTACCGTTCCCCACCGAGGATAAACACATTGAGTGCAGAGATTGGAACATCCCTCTTACATTAGGAAACCTCAAGGACAAGGTCCACAGTTTTGACCCACCACCATACGTCGATGTTGTCAATAAACAGTGTGCCGTAGAAAATCTAATTCAGGACTCTCCCGAGGAAAAACTCTCCCAGTGTGAAGAATACTTTGCGCCTGACTTCATCTCGGAGTCAGACAATTATGTTATTACTGATCTACAGGAGTCTATTCCATTCAGATACATTCCCGCTAAACTCAATGAGTTTGCGGCTCTGCTAACAATGGCCAGAGAACCCACTACTGCTCTCATCTCAGTCTTTACTGAGAATCTTCGATCCCTCCCAGCTGAACTACATGTTTTTATGGGTCTGCAAAGAGCACTTACTATTCTTCTCTCAGTTTACACTGAGAAAGACCTGTTCTATATAGGTATACCTAGACAAGGGATAGGATAACAGTTTTTGTTCTACCTTAGAAGACTGCATGTAATACCCTGAACTTTCGTTCTAGGGTATTATGGTAAATTCACCTAATAATGCAAACCTGAAACTTTTTCAGACTCTTATTATTATTTTTATTGTTAAATATCATGTATGAGTATGTGTATTTAATTTGGTTTCATTTTAACAACTTTGAAAAACTTGTTATTTTTGAAACTCACTCGTTATGGCTAAATTCTTGTTAAAAATAATGAACCATAATTTGCAGGAGACTTTTTCTTTCCCCAGCTAACATTCCAAAACTTTTATAAAAAAATTATTTTGTGGGCCCGAGACTCCAAAAATATTCCTATTTTATCTTTATCAACTTACCTATGAAATTTGAAACCTTTTCTGAGACATAAAAACTCTAGTCGAAGATTTTGGGAGATTTTGACAAAAATAGTATTTTTATAATTTTTGAACTTCCTACCATTCGTATATTTTTTAAAAATAATATTTAATTATATTTTATTTATTTAATAAGCGTGGGACCCGCAAATCACTTTCGTGTCATTCCAATGTCATTTGATACTTTTCTAGGATTTTGAACGTTTTTATGATTTTTGTGTGTGACGTGTGTCAATACCTTATTGTATGGACTTTTAAATTATATAATATAGTTTGATTGAATTAATTTATAATTATTTATGTTATGATTGTTGGGTGGGCCCGTATGGTCAATCTAGAAGCCTTTTGGGCTTAATAATAATCTTAATTGAGCCTAGTTGTTATATATGGGCCTTGGGCCCATTTCTAACCCATTAGTAGTGTAAAATATAAGTTTTTGAGGGTTAAAAAAGTCATCCCTTTGATAGTTACGAATTTCAATAAAATAGAAACC
Organism: Euptelea pleiosperma; assembly: GCA_035048495.1. NCBI lineage: Eukaryota > Viridiplantae > Streptophyta > Magnoliopsida > Ranunculales > Eupteleaceae > Euptelea > Euptelea pleiosperma. Next base: position 10,080,572 of record CM068540.1, read on the forward strand.
CTAATCCTTCTCTAAACCTATTTATGAAAAACCCTTAAGCTTTAGAAGCTTTCACAAACCCAACTCCATTGAAGAATAGAGAAAGCTCTATTAAACCTTCATCCGGGCACCGATCGCACTCGAGCAAGAAGGGAGAATTGACGGGGACTCCGATTAGAAGAACATACTCCGAGGGGAGGACGATCCGACGACTTTCAAATTTGAAGGAATTTTTGATTTTTATTAACGTTCAAGAAACCTTAAGGTAAGTGCGCTTGATCCATCCTATACTTGTTTTTCTTCAAGATTTTGTTTCTCTTTCATTAGATAATAGTTGATACTCATTATAAATTAATGTCAACAATATTTATTTTATTCTTATTGGGTTGATCTTTATTTTGGGCCACCATGATGGGTTGGGCCATGGTCTATTTTGTACCTATAACGGATGATTATGTTCTTTATCATTTTCGTTGTATTTTTATAATTTAAATATTTTTATAATTATTTTTTCTAAATACCTCTTTGAATCTATTTTCGAAAACCGTTTAGTTTGTATTTTTCTGATTTGTATTGATTAAGTTATGATTTTTCTAAGTTGTTGGACTTTACAAAATAACCCAGAATCCCAGATTCTGTCTGACCCACTTCATTAAGTGTTTCGACCCATATTTTGAATCTGAATATTTTTCTATTTCTTTTTCTTAAATACCTCTGTAAATTTAGTTTCTATAACATTTGAGTTTGTATTTTTCTGATTTGTATTGATTAATTTATGATTTTTCAAATGTGCGGGACTTTTCTGTAAAACCCAAAATCCCAGATTCTGTCCGGCCCAATTTCTTAAGAGTTTTGACCTATATTTAGAATCTGAATATTTTTTTATTTATTTTTTCTAAAAACCTCTGTGAATCTAGTTTTTAAATCCATTGAGTTTATATTTTTCTAATTCATATTTATTTAGTTATGATTTTTATAATGTAGTACATTTTTTGTAAAAAAACCTATTAATTATTCGTGGTTCGGTCATGATTATTAACTATTAAGGTTTTAACCTTGTTATTTGACTAAACCCTAGATGGTTTCACCTATACTTGTATGCATGGGGATCCCACCCATGTGTCTTAGATCCCTCATAGGGTTCGACCAAATGTCTTGGATCCCTCTTTAGGGTTCGACCTTGTGTCATGGATCCCTCATAGGGTTCGGCCATGGTGTGTTGGATTGTCTCGTGATTTCTACTTATATTGTTCATCCGTGTTGATCGTGACCTTCGGTGATTGTTACATGTTATTCATGGTTAACCATAATTCGTTCCCATGTTATCACTTTTGATGATCATCTCTTCATTTTATATTCTTATTTAAATGTTAAATACATGTGTGCTTATGCTATGTAACCTTAGTACCATCTTGTCATACCATGATTATCACGTCATTTCATATAAGGGGTGCATAAAGGAATGGGGTTAAATTATATTATATATGTTTATATTGGTTTTATCAATTAATCAGGGTTCGGTACCCTAGGGTGAAAGGCCCCAGACGTTAATTATTATATCCTGCAGATGGGTCAATGAGACCGCTCCCAGTGCGGGAAGGAGATGGAGACCCTATGTGGTTATGGGTACTAGTTGCATTTGCATCCCGTACTCACTTGCATTCATCATCATATTCATGTTATCCTTATTATACGATTGAGATGCATACCTTTATTAAAAAACTTGTATAGTATGATATCATACCATGCACACTGTTGTATTACTGGGCCTCGGCTCATGGTGCTACACCGATACCATTTTCAGATTTTAAGGAGTTGGGTACGTGAGATGATTTTGAGACGAAAGACTCCGGTGCATTCGAGGAGATCGACAACGATTTAGGAGTCGATCCCACACTTTAGAAAGTTGTATTTGATTATTTTATAAGATTATTTATTTATTTTCACCGGCATGTAAGCCTTTGATTGAGAGCATGTTCTCACTTCCATCTCTCCACATTTAGTTGATTGATTGAATTATTTGAATTATGAATTATTTGAATTATTTGTTTCCTACATCTAGACTTTTTTTTTTACTTAGTGGGTTTTCGAATGAACCTTAGTAGTCTAATTGACCTAATTGGACCACTAAGGGACATTCATGGATTACCTCTAGGTTCGGGTACGGGTCGATCCACGAAATTTTCGGGTCGTATCTGGGTATCCAGATTCGGGGCGTGACAGAGTGGTATCAGAGCACAGGCTTCAGACACCTAGGGATTTGTGTGTAATGGGTCTATGCATAATTGAGTTGTGTATGATAAAATGATATTAGAGCACAGTCAGTAGAGTACCCTAAGGACCCATGGAATTGAGACCATTAGGGGATCTGGTTAATGTGTCCATTCTTGTTATGGAGACCGTTACCTTTTAGTATATACATTAAAAACACTATAATCTAGAGCACTCTGATTGTTTGTAATACTTATAAATAGTGATAGTGTACTATTGTTTGTAAGTATATTATTGTAATACTTAATTTTATGTTATGTTTGACAATGTCGCAAAACCTAACACTGTCATACCTTATCAAGGAGATCGTGACAAAATGGTGTGTTGACAGAATTATACCCTAAGATGATCTTAATTGGACAGTCTGACTATTTTGACTAGTAGGCCAGTTGACTAGCATAACTAGTTTGAGTGGAAGATAGATTTATTAGTTTTACCAGTTGATTTAGGTCAATTAGATTGATCAAGTTTACCAGTTTAACTAAGGTTGACTATATTGACTAGTTTGACCAGCATTGTTAAGTTGACTAGACGTAGATGACTAACTTGCCTGGATTGGACTAGATTGGTGTAGATGGCCAGTTTGGCTAGGTTTACTATATTGATTAAGTTGGCCAATTTGACTATGTATAGATATAAAGTTTGTCAACCAATCTAACTAGGCTTGGCAAAAATGATTAGTTCGCTAATCAGATGTGATAGACTAGATCGAGAATGAATTTGAGGGGCGTCGAATTTCGGGGACGAAATTTTCTTTAAGGGGGGTAGATTGTAATACCCTGAACTTTCGTTCTAGGGTATTATGGTAAATTCACCTAATAATGCAAACCTGAAACTTTTTCAGACTCTTATTATTATTTTTATTGTTAAATATCATGTATGAGTATGTGTATTTAATTTGGTTTCATTTTAACAACTTTGAAAAACTTGTTATTTTTGAAACTCGCTCGTTAGGGCTAAATTCTTGCTAAAAATAATGAACCATAATTTGTAGGGGATTTTTTCTTTCCCCAGCTAACATTCCAAAACTTTTATAAAAAAATTATTTTGTGGGCCCGAGACTCCAAAAATATTCCTATTTTATCTTTATCAACTTTCCTATGAATTTGAAAGCTTTTCTGAGACATAAAAACTCTAGTCGAAGATTTTGGGAGATTTTGACAAAATAGTATTTTTATAATTTTTGAACTTCCTACCATTCGTATATTTTTTTAAAATAATATTTAATTATATTTTATTTATTTAATAAGCGTGGGACCCGCAAATCACTTTCGTGTCATTCCAATGTCATTTAACACTTTTCTAGGATTTTGAACGTTTTTATGATTTGTGTGTGTGACATGTGTCAATACCTTATTGTATGGACTTTTAAATTATATAATATAGTTTGATTGAATTAATTTATAATTATTTATGTTATGATTGTTGGGTGGGCCCGTATGGTCAATCTAGAAGCCTTTTGGGCTTAATAATAATCGTAATTGAGCCTAATTGTTATATATGGGCCTTGGGCCCATTTCTAACCCATTAGTAGTGTAAAATATAAGTTTTTGAGGGTTGAAAAAGTCATCCCTTTGATAGTTACGAATTTCAATAAAATAGAAACCCTAATCTTTCTCTAAACCTATTTATGAAAAACCCTAAAGCTTTAGAAGCTATCACAAACCCAACTCCATTGAAGAATAGAGAAAGCTCTATTAAACCTTCATCCGGGCACCAATCGCACTCGAGCAAGAAGGGAGAATTGACGGGGACTCCGATTAGAAGAACATACACTTAGGGGAGGACGATCCGACGACTTTCAAATTTGAAGGAACTTTTGATTTTTATTAAAGTTCAAGAAACCTTAAGGTAAGTGCGCTTGATCCATCCTATACTTGTTTTTCTTCAAGATTTTGTTTCTCTTTCATTAGATAATGGTTGATACTCATTATAAATTAATTTTAACAATATTTATTTTATTCTTATTGGGTTGATCTTTATTTTGGGCCACCATGATGGGTTGGGCCATGGTCTATTTTGTACCTATAACGGATGATTATGTTCTTTATCATTTTTGTTGTATTTTTATAATTTAAATATTTTTATAATTATTTTTTCTAAATACCACTTTGAATCTATTTTCCAAAACCGTTTAGTTTGTATTTTTCTGATTTGTATTGATTAAGTTATGATTTTTCTAAGTTGTTGGACTTTACAAAATAACCCAGAATCCCAAATTCTGTCCGACCCACTTCATTCAGTGTTTCGACCCATATTTTGAATCTGAATATTTTTTTATTTCTTTTTCCTAAATACCTCTGTAAATTTAGTTTCTATAACATTTGAGTTTGTATTTTTCTGATTTGTATTGATTAAGTTATGATTTTTCAAATGTGCAGAACTTTTCTGTAAAATCCAAAATCCCAGATTCTGTCCGGCCCAATTTATTAAGAGTTTTGACCTATATTTAGAGTCTGAATATTTTTTTATTTTTTTTTTTTTAAAATCTCTGTGAATCTAGTTTTTAAATCCATTGAGTTTATATTTTTCTAATTCATATTTATTTAGTTATGATTTTTATAATTTAGTACATTTTTTGTAAAAAAACCTATTAATTGTTCGTGGTTCGGTCATGATTATTAACTATTAAAGTTTTAACCTTGTTATTTGACTAAACCCTAGATGGTTTCACCTATATATGTATGCATGGGGATCCCACCCATGTGTCTTGGATCCCTCATAGGGTTCGGCCAAGTGTCTTGGATCCCTCTTTAGGGTTCGACCTTGTGTCATGGATCCCTCATAGGGTTCGGCCATGGTGTGTTGGATTGTCTCGTGATTTCTACTTATATTGTTCATCCGTGTTGATCGTGACCTTCGGTGATTGTTACATGTTATTCATGGTTAACCATAATTCGTTCCCATGTTATCACTTTTGATGATCATCTCTTCATTTTATATTCTTATTTAAATGTTAAATACATGTGTGCTTATGCTATGTAACCTTAGTACCATCTTGTCATACCATGATCATCACGTCATTTCATATAAGGGGTGCATAAAGGAATGGGGTTGAAGTATATTATATACGTTTATATTGGTTTTATCAATTAATCAGGGTTCGGTATCCTAGGGTGAAAGGCCCCAGACGTTAATTATTATATCCTGCAGATGGGTCAATGAGACCGCTCCCAGTGCGGGAAGGAGATGGAGACCCTATGTGGTTATGGGTACTAGTTGCATTTGCATCCCGTACTCACTTGCATTCATCATCATATTCATGTTATCCTTATTATACGATTGAGATGCATACTTTGATTAAAAAACTTTTATAGTATGATATCATACCATGCACACTGTTGTATTACTGGGCCTCGGCTCATGGTGCTACACCGATACCATTTTCAGATTTTAAGGAGCTGGGTACGCGAGATGATTTTGAGACGAAAGACTTCGGTGCATTCGAGGAGATCGACAACGATTTAGGAGTCGATCCCACACTTTAGAAAGTTGTATTTGATTATTTTATAAGATTATTTATTTATTTTCACGGGCATGTAAGCCTTTGATTGAGAGCATGTTCTCACTTCCATCTCTCCATATTTAGTTGATTGATTGAATTATGAATTATTTGTTTCCTACATCTAGACTTTTTTTTACTTAGTGGGTTTTCGAATGAACCTTAGTAGTCTAATTGACCTAATTGGACCACTAGGGGACATTCATGGATTACCTCTGGGTTCGGGTACGGGTCGATCCACAAATTTTTGGGTCGTATCTGGGTATCTGGATTCGGGGCGTGACACTGCAGATTCACTCAGTCTCCATGAGTTTTAACCTAGTTGGGGGTACTTGATATACCCCCGTCATGTCTGGCCGAAGACATAAAACTTAGCACTTTCAGAAAGGCAATTCCGGTATTCCTAGAGTACATGAGTCTCTATATTTGTTATTACTGTGATATCTCTGGACATGTAGGTACATTTATTCTTCAGATCATCAGGTACCACACACTGTCGAGTTTATGCCGACTTGGTAACATCCTCCCTGAACCTTTGCATCATCATTACCGATTTTTCATCATTTTATGTCTCGGTCATGAGCACCGAGGACGGTACTATATTTTGGTTGGGGGTGGGTTTTTACCAAAACTCATGTTTTCAATTTGATAAAAAAAAAAAAAAAAAAAAGAAAAGAAAAGAGAGAAACCTTGTGTTTTGGGGTGTGATTTCATGTGATTTTCGAAAATGCCCTGACTTGATTAGTGAAAACCTTTCGAAAAGTCTATTTATTGAAAATGATGTCTATTTTGAAAAATCACTTATTAGCTATTCATTCAGTTTGAAAGCAAACATTACTACAGTGGATTGAAAAATCTTTGAAAACTCAGATCTAGCAAAAATATTCACATATCAATGTCAGAATTATCTGAAGTTTAGATTATCGAGAGATCCAAGAAGAACAATTGTGGAGACCTAACCCAGTTAGCTTTTGAGCTTTTCATTATTTTTGAGGGTTATAAAATTATTCTGAGTCACAAGATGACTCACAATTCTTCTAGTCCCCAAATATTTCCATTGAGTGATCTCATTAACCTTTGCTTTGGTCATGGAACTCAGAACGACATCAAATTTGGATTATTACATAAAGAACCTTCTCTATATCTATTCAAGACATCGAAGATGAAAATACAAACCCTAGAAAATGATATAGGCCATCTTTTTAGCTAATCAGACTTTTTAGCTTCCCTAACATCTATACCGTTTGAAACCATTTTTGAGCCTGTTGATGAAAACCTTTTCTTGTTAACCCATCAACCAAAAACCCAATCCCAAAAAAGAGTTCAAATACGATAACCTACTTCTGAGGGATCAAAGAGTATTTGATATGATTACACCATGAAAAAATAGAAACCAAGAAAAGAAAAGAAAAGAAATGGTTAGAGCTGAAAAGAAAGATGATCAGAAAGAAAAAAAAAAGTTGAATAATATCCAAAAAGCCAAAAATTGGAAAAAAAAAATATTACCCTTGGGAAAAGTTGCAAAGAATAGTGAGATACCCTCTTAGAATTTTTGAATACCGGAATATCCTTCTTTTCTAAACCTATCATAAGCCTCAAATACAACATATGCTAGTCCTATTTGATTCTAGATTAGCACTATCATCAAGTGTGGAGAATGGAGAAAAGAGAAATTATAGAGTTTGATCCTATGTTCTTAAGTGATATGACATTCCAATCATGAGATCTTCTTAAATCTTCTTATACCATCCATTCAAAAACTATATATGTGAGACGTTTGCCAGTTTCTATATTCATCTCCTCACATATAATTTGAGAGAAAAGTATAAAACCATTTCTGAGTGATTTACTTCTGAGTGGTATACAAGTGAGGATTGAGGTCGAGGCATAGAGTCTCTAAGGAGATCCAGATATCTCTACTGCCAAATAAGGATGATGTTGAACACACACACACACACTGAGTCTGAGTAATCTTTTGTTTGAAGGTCCATTTGTGGAAGTGTTGCATTTTGTCGATTAGTTCTAATTTGTGAATGATTTCTTGCATCCTTAAAATAATCTGACAAAACGAAGTTTTTTCTGAGTAATGCAAATAAGTTTTCTAGCATGTTATGCCTAGCCCTCTTTCGCTCACTTATTTCGCAATAATTGCCAAGGATTGGCAATATGCTAGTTGGGGGTTGTGATATTCGCTCAAAAGTGCTTATTTTAAGCCATTATCCTTATAGCGATGTCGCATTCTCCTACGTAAAACTTATTTTTTTGTCGACTTTTCCATATAAGAGTTTCTTCCATTGTGTAGAACGTATTCTTTAGACGAAAATTGACTATTTGCATGAAATATACGCATTTCGGATAGTCCAGTATCAAGCCGTTTTAGTTGAATCTCATTACGCGCTTTTTCACTTGTAGGAGACCCTATCGGGCGATTCTCGAGGACTAGCGGGCCCACGATCAACCACAGAAGACTTCTATCAAAGCTTAAAGAGCCAACAGGCTAGGATAAAAAGATAGAAGACATATACGGGCAAAGCTAAAGGATCGTAGAGTCGGAACAAGGACTAAGAAAGAGAATAGTTGGAGACCAAGAGAAGGACTTAGGTGTTAAAGGCCACACCAATTGACATCAAAGGATAAGTTTGACTTATTGGTGGAGCGGACGAGAAAGAATAAAGAAGACCAGGGTTCAAGACCCTCCAATGCTTTTATTTTTATATTTTTCTCTCATCTCTCTCCTATTTCTCTCTTTATCTATCTATCTTGGCCCATGATATAGGCCTATGACCTAAGCCCATGACCCATGACCCATGACCCATGCCCATACCCATGACCCATGACACATGCCCATACCCATACCCATACCCATGACCCATGCCCATGACCCATGACCCATGACCCATGCCCATTACCCATGCTCATGCCCATTTGCAACAACAAGAGAGAATTGGTCTCACTTGACCGATTCTTCTCTCCCCCATATCTCTCTATCCTAGTCACACTCTCTCTCATCTAACTAATCCATTCCCAACCGTTGGATCTCTCTAGATCCAATGGTCATCATTTTTACAACAAGCAAAAAGAAAAAAAAAGAAAAGTCTATAAGAGATCTACAATCTCTCCTTCTTGGGTTGGTTCCCTCCCCCTTCATTTCTCTTCCCTTCTCTATCCTCCACCACCAACAACCTCCATCAACATTATCACATCCTTCCCTTCGCCTTCTCTAGCGAAAAGCACCACCATTATCCTCCATTGATTCCGGCAAGAAGCTAGTCGGAATTGCTCCCCCTAGCCATCTCTTCTCTCACTTTTCTTGGAAGGTTTTGGGTGGGCTGTGTGACAGCCAGCACCCCTCCACTATCTCCACAACAACTTGCAGCTACACCTCTTTGCTGCCTCCATCTCCATCTTTTCACCATTAATTCCGGCGAGAAGCTCGCCGGAATTGCTCCCCCAACCAGCACATCACACCCCTCTTCTTCTTCTTGGCGGTCTCCGGCCAACCCAAGCAACTTGCATCGTAGGCAATCTGTGTTCTCTTCGTTCTCTTCCTCCTCGTTCTTGTTGTTGTAAACCGTCATCCTTCACCTGCCGGACTGGTTCTTCTTCTCACCACCATTAACGCCTGCAACTCCTCCATTTTCTCCAACAACCAGCGGTATCCCCTCCATCAACCATTCCATCCACCACAGGTCCAACCTCCTAGTTCTTCACAGCACCTCCATCAATATCCACCACCGTCTTCAACCCTCCAAAGCAAGGCAGCCACTACCCTCCATTGAAGATCTGTTCTCCATCATCAACGGTTGGGAACACGCCACAGCCTGAAATCTGCACAGCCACCATGGTTGGTGGATTTGCAACCTTAGATCAACACCTGCAGATCGGCATCCCTCCTTCTTCTTCTTCTCTTTCTTCTTCATCATCTTCTCACTGCCAGAGTTGCAGGTTAGGAACTCCGGCCAACTGTAAAAATCACCACCGTCATCTTCTCTATCCTCCTCTAGCTGCTGGAAGGTCCAACACCGGATTGTCCTCCTGCCTCCTTTGTTATCACGTGCAGCACCCAGTTGCCCTTCCTCCATCACTATAGTTTGGCCGTGGCTGAACACCATCTGTGCACTTCACTGGTTGGCCCCTCTTTTCTTTTCCTTCGATGCTACGTAGCCAGTCAACTGATATTCGCTCAAAAGTGCTTATTTTAAGCAATTATCCTTTTAGCGTTATTGCATTCTCCCACGTTAAAATACTCTATTTATCTACTTTTCTACGTAAGAGTCTCTTTTGTTGCGTAGAACACACTTTTCTGGACGAAATGGTATATTTGCATGCATTAAACACATTTTCGAAAGTCTAGACATGAAGTCATTCTGAGAGAGCCTCATTACGCGCTTCTTCTGTCGCAGGAAACCCCGATGGGACGATTCTTGAGACTTGCGGGCCTAGATCGATCATGAAAGCCCATTATCAAAGCTTAAAGAGCCCATAGGCTATGACTAGAAGATATGGGCCAAATACGGGTTGAAAAAGAGGACCGAAGAGCCGGCCCAAAGAACGAAGAGAGCGGGAGAGCCAATGACCAAGAGACGGACCAAAGCGTTTAAAGCCACATGAGTCAGCAAAGAATGATGGTCGACTCTACTGGAGAAGCGTGAGGATGGTCACAGTGAAGACCAGGGTTCCAGACCCTCCGCCAGTGCTTTTATCTCTATTTTCTGATACTTTCTCTCTCATCTCTCCTTATTCTCTCTCTCTCTTCATCTCTCGGTCCTCGAATCTACTGACCTAACCCCAGAACTCCTGCCCATCAGCTCTATCTCATCTCCCTTAGCTTTCTGACCGTTGGATCTTCCATCGGACCGTTGGATCTTCAATCGGACCGTTGGATCTCTCTAAATCCATCGATCTACTAATCTGGGTCCCAATCAAGTCACCATCCATCCGATCGCCATCAGACTGTCTGTCACATCATCTTGTGAGATGATAGACATCATCAATCCATGCGGGCCAGTAGCCGGGCCCATCTTCATCGACCCGCTGTCCGACTAGTTAGTGGACCCCGCGAATTTCAAAATAATTTTAATTAAATGGGGGATCCACTAATTGGGGAGATTCCCCATAAAAAAGTAGTGTTTTACTTAAAAAAAAAATATATATATATATATATTTTTTTTTTTTATTTCCTAAAAATCCTAATTTCCATTAATGGAAATTAGAAGCTTATATAAAGGGGGAAGGAGGGGGACGAACCCTAATTTTCAAACCCCTCTCCTCCTCTCCTTCCCCCCACATCATTCCTCCTTCTTCCCCCTCCTTTTTCTCCTCTTCTTCTTCTCCTTTTTCCTTCTCCTTTTCCTTCTTCTTCTTCTTCTTCTTCATCCTTCGCCGGAGTTGCAGGCCTGCAACTCCGGCTATCTTCTTCTTCTTCATACCCTTCTTCCTCCCCTCCTATGCTGCCTGCAACTGCTCCACCATTCCTCCTGGCCAGCACGACCTCCATACCATGCCCGTCAGCAATGCTGCCCACGCAACACCGCACCCATGCGTCTCCTCTACCTGTGCATCTCCGTCCTCCGCCGCTGCACTTCACCGGAGCGAGTCAAGGTTCACCTGCTGATGCATCTGCACCAGCGTCGTAGGCTCCTCCACGATCTACATCAAGTTCTCCACGGGTCTGCTGTGGATACATCCCCTCTTCGGTGCACCTGCTGGTGCGAACTCCTGTCACCACCACCGGAGTTGCAGGTTTGCAACTCCGGCGAAACCTGCAACCCCTCATCTTCAACCCACAACGGCACCTCGCCTGCTGCACATTCTGGTAAGGATCTCCTCCTCCTCTTCTTCCTCTTCTTCTTCTTTTCCTTCATCTTTTACCAGAGTTGCAGACCTGCAACTCTGGCGACCAACCTCCATTGCTGCTTCTGCCACCCTCCTCTTCACGGACTGCAACCAGATTGGCCACTCTCCCATCCTCTTTGCCAAGGCAGAAACCAACAAGCTAACAGCCTGCAACACTTGCAAGCCGCTATTCCCTTCTCTTCCCCTCTCACTTGCTGACCTCTCCACAAAACGGCAATGCAGCCACCTATGCACTACCGTTTGGGCTCCTGCATTGAACCAGTGTGCACCACGGCCTGCTAGCCATGTGCACCAGGCCGAACCAGCAATGAAAAATGGTTGCTGCCCCTGCAAACCAAGCTCCCACGAGTTTCTTCCTCTACAAATCGGTGGGCTCCTCCCAAGAACCTACTGTGCATCTTCCTTCCAAAGGAGAGTTGGTTGTTTCTCCACCATGTAGCCACCACGTGGCTGGTACTTCAACAGTCATCATCTTCCATGCTGCCCGATCCACTCCTTGGCCGAGAACCACTCCGCTCCACTAATGCCGCCCGGGCAGAAGCACTCACCGGTCAAGTACCACCTTCATTGGCCATCTTCATGACGATCCTTCTCCATGCTTGAACCTTGGCCGAAGTGTCACAATCACCTGCGTATTCCGATCACCGATCTACTCAAATGGTAAGTGTGTGAGGTTATTTTCTCTCTCTAGATTCTCCAGGCTGATCACCTTTTTGCACCACTGACTTCGTTCGGTGAATGCAAGAGGGTGAGTTTTTCTCTCACCTCTACCTTGTCGGCCGGTAAACGACCGAGGTGTGAAAATTCTCTCTCTACCTTCTTCCTCTCTCTCTAAAAAGTTCTTTTTACATGCTTTCTTACATGCTTTCTAGAATAGATTTACCGCTTTATTTATTTCTGTCATTTATTTCATGTAAGCAACAGTTTAATTAATGCAATTTGAGTTTGATGATTTTAGTATTTTCTGGATCTCTTGGATGTGTTTTAAATCGACTCGCCCTTCTCATCTCTTCCATCATTCTCCTTTTTCTCTTGTATATTATCTGTCATTTTATGTTCTTATTCGCGCTAATCCGACTAATCCCGAGTGCGGATCGACATCCGACACGAGCCACTATGTAAAATTGCTCATTTTACAGGTTAAATGTCTCGGATAAATTAAAAAATGTGTTGAAGTTAGGGTTTCCGTAACCAACGACGCGGAAAAAAACCTATTTTCATCAACGCACTTCAATCGCCAAGTCCAAACAGATCTGTGCTACCATAACAGCAACACTAACACCGTCTGTGTGCTGCCCAACCATATCCATCACCGGTTTGCACAGCACCACCACTGCAATAGTTTGCAAGTCGTCCTTCCACATCCTCTCCACCTTGGCAGATCTACAAATGCCAAGCAAACCACCTGTTGGATCTCCATCATCTTTCATCTCTTAGCAGGAGTAGCAACGTGCTTTTCCTCATTCACTAGTTGCATTGAGCAATCGGAAATGACAGCAGTTGCTGCCATCAACTCCACCCCTCACAATCTGCTAGTGTTGCAGGTTGGAAATTCCTAAGCACACCGGGCACGTTTTCCACCACAATTTGAAAGTCGTTGATTCACTTTTCAGGCGTTTCCAACCGTGCATAACTCCCCATTCACTAGCAATTATGGGCTCCACAAGTGTTGCATCCCCTGCCTCCTAGGACCCCTAATCCATCCAGGAGTGCACCTCTTTGCATCACAATCCGACATTCAGAGTTAACGGATTGCATGCTCTACCACGGCCAGTTATCTTTTGAGCATCACAACAATCACTATCCACAGTCCCTTGTAGTGATTGCCACTAACAAGATCGATCAAGGCTTGCAATAGTGCAGCGCTTTGCATACATGTACCATTGCCTCATCTCTCTACGAGGCATCTTATCCCTGGGTGACACCTTCCATCTCACCTCATGGCTAGCATTCTTTCAAGGTAATCATTCTTTCTCTCTCTAAAAAGTCTTTCTTTCTATCTCTAACCTTCCATTTTCTCTCTCTTACTTATCTCTATCATTCTTGCATTTTCTCTTTCTAGCACTCTCATTTAATTGCTTTCTTCATCAGCATTTGTTTTCTTTATTTGAGTTTTGTAATACTTTGAGTAATTAATAAATTTATTTTGGATAATTCATTTCTATATTGTATTTTCATTCTATTTGAGTTATATTAATTAGTTGATAAAAGTCTCATCAAAACTATTGTTTTAAATTTCGATCACTTATCCACCATTCTCACCATTCTATCATTTGTAGCAGATTTTCGTTAATTTATTCTTTATTTGCCCTAACCCCGAGTGCGGACGATATCCGACACGAGCCACTGTGCAAGTCTGCTTATTTGCAGATTAAGTGAACAAATTTCGAGAAATTACAAATATTGTTGAACTTTAGGGTTTCCATAACCAACGACGCGAAAAAACCCGAATTTCACCAACCCATCGCTAACCCAAAAGGAAATGCCAAAGGAGCAGTATATGAGATCGATTCCCAATCTCAGAGCCAGAATGAGAATTGTCAAGAGGTGGTGCAAGCTGTAACCACCCTACGATCTAGAAAAACTGTGGATATGGGAGTCCAACCACCGCCGCTGCCATCTCAAGCACCCATCACTCGTATAGAGGAGACTAGTACCAATCCTACCTCTGCACCAACATCAGATATCCCTGTGCAGAAATTGAAGGCTAAAGACAAATCCATTTGTCGAGTAAAGCCTCCCTTCTTGGACAGACTTGTCCAAGATAAGTGGGATCAGCAATTCTCAGAGATCTTAGATGTCTTTAAAGACATCCAGATCAATATCCCATTCCTTTCTGCTATCAAGCAAATCCCATCCTATGCCAAATTCCTCAAGGACTTGTGCATAGTTAAGCTGCGTACACATGTACCCAAAGCTGCCTTCTTGGTCGAAAAAGCTACTGCGTTCATTCAACGCAATAGTGTGATCAAACACAAGGATCCAGGTAGCCCAACTGTCCAATGCGAAATTGGAGACAGTTTTAGCTGCACTGCCTTGTTAGATTTAGGGGCTAGCGTCAACCTCATACCGTTCTCGGTATATCAGCAGTTAGGAATGAAAGATATGAAACCTACCAATGTCACCCTGAAATTAGCTGATTAGTCCATCAAGATTCCAAGAGGAATCATTGAAGATGTCTTAGTAAAAGTCACTGACTTTTATTATCCTGTGGACTTTATCATTCTTGATACCGAGTCGTGTTAGGATAACCGCATTCCGGTCATCTTAGGCCGCCCTTTTCTTGCCACCGCGAATGCACACATCGGGTGCTGGGACAGAAACATGTCCATTGCTTTCGGAAACCTCAAAGCTGAGGTCAATATCTTTCGTCTAATGCAACAGGATACCGATCGTGATGTGGCCGATGAAATGTGTGCCGTTGAGAGTCTGATCCCGGACTCCACCGAAGATATTCTTAAGCAGTGTCTAGAACACTTTGGAGCTGACTTTGCCACAGAGTCAGCCATTTTTGACCTCAATGATCTTTTGGAGACTGCTCCACTGATAGAGATCCCTACTCCACTCATCGAGTTCGAGCCTCTGATAACCATGGCCAGAGAACCTATCCTTCCTTTACCTACTGAAGACAAACCTCTTCAATCCGTGTCTTCTGTGACACCTATTTTTACTCCATCTGCTCCAATATTAGAGCTTAAGCCTCTTCCCAAGATCTTTCCTATGCCTATCTTGGTCCTAAGGAAACCTACCCTGTCATTATTGCTTCCGCTTTATCTGCGAGTGAACGTAAGAAACTTCTCGAGCTGCTCAAAGAGCACAAATCTGCGATAGGGTGGACCATAGACGATATCCGAGGCATAGACCCCTCCGTGTGCCAACATCACATCTATCTCGAGGATGAATCCAAAACCTCTCGAGAACACCAGAGGAGGTTGAACCCCGTCTTGAAGGATGTAGTCCGGGATGAGGTCCTTAAACTGTTAGATGCGGGTATCATTTACCCCATCTCCAATAGCAAATGGGTGAGTCCTATTCATGTCGTCCCTAAAAAGGCAGGATTCACAGTTGTGGAAAATGAGAACAAAGAAATGGTAACCCAGCGCCTGAAGAAAGGGTGGAGAGTCTGCATCGATTACCGACGACTCAACACCAACACTAGGAAGGACCATTTTCCTTTACCCTTCATAGGCCAGATGTTGGAGAGACTAACAGGTCACTCCTATTACTGCTTCCTTGATGGTTACTCAGGGTATAATCAAATACCCATCGCCCCTGAGGATCACGAGAAGACAACTTTCACCTGTCCCTTTGGCACTTTTGCCTACAAGCGCATGCCCTTTGGCCTCTGCAATGCACCCGCAACCTTTCAACGGTGTATGATGAGCATATTCTCTGACATGGTGGAAAGATTCTTTGAAGTCTTTATGGACGACTTCTCAGTTTTTGGGTTATCCTTTGATGACTGTCTGAACCATCTAGGGCTTGTACTTCAACGCTGTCAGGACAAGCGACTTGTCCTCAATTGGGAGAAATGCCACTTCATGGTGAAGAAAGGCATAGTTCTGGGACATGTCATCTCCCATCAGGGCATTGAGGTCGACAAAGCTAAAATCGATATCATCTCGACCTTGCCTACTCCTAAGTCTGTGCGAGACATCCGGTCCTTTTTGGGACACGGAGGGTTCTATAGGCAATTCATCAAGGACTTCTCTCAAATCGCTCGACCTCTGTCCCATCTTCTGGCTAAAGATAGTCCTTTCGACTTTAATGCTGACTATGTCAAGGCATTTGAGCGTCTCAAATCTGAGCTCACTACTGCACCCATTATCCGTCCCCCAGACTGGACTCTACCTTTCGAGGTAATGTGCGATGCTTCCGACTACGCGTTAGGAGCTGTTCTCGGGCAGAGAGTTGACAAAAGGTCACACGTGATTTACTATGCGAGCAAAACTCTTAACTCTGCCCAAATTAACTACTCCACCACTGAAAAAGAACTCTTGGCGGTAGTCTTCGCCCTTGATAAATTTTGTCAGTACCTCTTAGCCACTAAGGTGGTCGTCTACACTGATCATGCATCTCTTCGTTATCTCATGTCGAAAAAGGAAACCAAGCCTCGATTAATTCGCTGGATTCTCATACTGCAGGAATTCGACCTCGAGATCAAGGATAAGAAAGGAACTGAGAATGTAGTGGCTGATTACTTGTCTAGACTGACTTTAGAGTCATCCTTCGACAACCGGCCCATCCATGAGACCTTTCCAGACGAACAACTGTTCGCTATCTCTGTTAATCCTTGGTATGCTGACATTGTCAACTACCTTGTCACCGAAGAAATGCCTTCACACTGGTCAAAACAGGACAAAAGCCAATTCCTAGCAAGAGTTAAGTACTACTCTTGGGATGACCCTTATTTGTATAAATACTGTCCTGACCAGATCATTTGTCTCTATGTCCCTGAGTCAGACCAACTCAATATCTTGTCCTCGTGTCATGACCAACCATGTGGTGGTCATTTCAGCACTAAGAAAACTGTCGAAAAAGTTCTGCAATGTGGATTCTACTGGCCCACATTATTTAAAGATGCCCACATCTACAGCAAAACTTGTCCTAATTGCCAGCATCTAGGCCGCATCTCCCAGAGGAACATGATGCCCCTAACTCTCATACAGGTCGATGAAATATTTGACATTTGGGGCATCGACTTCATGGGCCCCTTTCCCGTTTCCTATGGTTTTGAGTACATTCTCCTTGTGGTAGACTATGTATCCAAATGGATAGAAGCCATTCCCACCAAAACCAATGACCACAAAGTGGTGGTCAAATTCCTAAAGGAGTTCATCTTCGCCCGATTCGGTGCCCCTAAGGCCATCATTAGTGATGGGGGCACCCATTTCTGCAATAGGATATTCGAGAAATTAATGAAAAAGTATGGGGTAACCCACAAGGTTGCCCTAGCTTATCATCCGCAGACTAGTGGTCAAGTGGAGGTTTCTAATCGTTAGATCAAGCAGATCTTGGAGAAGACAGTCAATACCACACGTAAAGACTGGTCTACTCGTCTCACTGATGCTTTATGGGCATACAGAACCGCCTACAAGACCCCACTCAATATGTCTTCCTATCGTCTCGTCTTTGGGAAACCCTGTCATCTACCGGTAGAGATTGAACATCGTGCCTTGTATGCCATTAAGAAACTCAACTTCGACCTCGACTCTGTAGGGGAGGAGCGAAAACTTCAAATGAATGAGTTAGAAGAACTCAGAAATGATGCCTACAACTTGTCCAAGAATTATAAAGCAAAAATGAAGTGGATACCTGACAAGAGCATCCTCAGGAAAGAGTTTCATCCAGGACAGAAGGTCCTTCTTTATAATTCCCGTCTTCATCTCTTTCCTGGGAAATTGAAATCTAGGTGGACCGGTCCTTATACGGTCACAGCAGTCACACCCTTTGGGGCAATCACTATTGAGAATCCCAAGGATCACTCCTCTTTCCAGGTCAATGGGCAGCGTCTAAAACAGTTCCATGAACTTGACGTATTGTTCATTCAGACTTTTGAGATCGATCTCATCGATCCTGTCTATGTCGACTGATGATCCACTCAGTCTCCTGTGCTCCAACTTGGTTGGGGGTGCCTGTCACCCCCGTTGTGTCTGGCTGAAGACGTAAAACTTAGCACTTTCAGAAAGGCAATTCTGGTATTCCTATAGTTTCATGAGTCGAATGCATTGTCTTTATCACTACTATAATTTTTTGCCCATGCAGGTACCATCACTCTCGTACTACTCTGGTACTTTCCACTATTGATATCCGGCAGAATTGGTAACACCCTTCCTTCACACTCGCATCATGAACTTATCATTTTCACTATGTGTTCTGGTCATGAGCACCGAGGACGGTGCAATATTTTGGTTGGGGGTGGGTACTTTACCAAAATCTCATCTGACTTAAAAAAAAAAAAAAAAGAAAAAAAAAAGCATTTTGGGATGATTTTCGGACTGTTTTCAAGGTGTCTTTTGTTGATTTTAACAGTGTTTTCAAAAATTGTTACAATGATGAATCAAAAATCTTCGCTAAGTTTATTCATTGAAAAGGATGTCTACACTGAGAAAATTACTTATTAGCTCTTAGTTCAGTGTGGAAGAATACTACAGTGGAATTAAACTCTTGGAAAACTCAGATTCAGCAAGAATTTTTCACAAATCAACATCAGAACTACATGTAGTCTGGACGATCTAGAGATCCAAGAAGAACAACTGTGGAGAGCTAACCCAGTGAGCATTTGAGCCTCTCTTCACTTCTGAGGGATATGAATAACTCTGAGTCACAAGATGACTCACTTTTTTTTCAGTCCCCAACTATTCCCTTGTAAGATCTCATTAATCCTTGCTTTGGTCATAGAACTGGGAGTGACGTCAAAGACGGATCATCACAAAAAGAACCTTCTCTCTATCCATTCGAGACATCACAGATGAAAGGGTAAAACCTAGAAAATGATATAGGCCATCTTTCTACCCCAATCAGACATTTTTGGCTTACCTAACATCTACATCATTGGAAACCCTCTTGAGCCTTATAATGAAAACCTTTTCTTGATAACCCATCAACCAAATCCAATCCCCAAAATGAACACAACTCAAGCACCTACTTTTGAGAGGGATAAAAGAATTTTTGGTATGATCGCAACATGAAGAGAAAGCAAGAAAAGAAAAAAAAGACAAGTGGATCAAGCAAAAAGAAAATATGAAAAGAAAAGAAAGAAGGAAATAAAAGAGAAATAGAAAAAGAAAGTTAGTAGAACAAAAGTTAAGAAGATGAACAAGTAAAAAGGGAGAAGAATGAGAAATCAAGGAATTGGTATCACCACTCTCGGGAAACGCTGCAAAGAAAAGTAAGATGCCCTCTCAGAACTTTCGAATCCTTGAAGGCCCGCATCTTTTAACCTTTTCCTAAACCTCTATACAACCCAGGGCAAGCCCTATTTGATTCTAAGTTAGCACCATCACAAAATGTGGAGAATGGAGAAGAGAGAAACTATAGAGTTTGATCCGACACTCTTGAGTAAAATGACATTCCAATCATGAGATCTTTTGAATCTTCTGTGTCTTCATTTCTAGATAAGTATATGAGATATTGCAAGTTTTAAACATTTATCTCCTCACATATAACTTGAGAGAAAAGAATAAAACCATTTCTGTGTGACTTACTTTTGAGTGATATACAAGTGAGAATTGAGGTTGAGGCATATAATCATGTAGGTGATCAGAGAATCTAACTGCCAGATAGGGATGATGTTGAGCACACACACATGCTGAGTCTGAGTAATCTTTGGTTCAAATGTCCACAAGTAGATGTGCTACATTTTACTATCTAAGTTCTAACTCCTGAATGATCACTTTCACCCTTGAAATGAACTGACAAAACAGAGTTTTTCTGATTAATGAGAACAAGTTTTTAGCATGTACTAGACCCTTCTGAGCTCATGCATTTCGCACTAATTGCCAAGGATTGGCAATATGCTGGTTGGGGGTTGTGATATTCACTCAAAAGTGCTTATTTTAAGCAATTATCCTCCTAGCATTGTCACACTCTTCTACGTAAAACTGCATTTTTTATCAACATTTCTATGTCAGAGCTTCTCTCATTCCGTAGAACACACTTTTCTGGTTAAAATGGTATATTCACATGCATTCATACGCATTTATTTGATCCACATGCGAAGTCATTCTCATTACGCGATTTTTTCTATCGTAGGAGCAATAATCGGGCAATTTTGATGGAACGCGGGCCCACAATCAACTTCTAAAACTTAGGATCAAAGCTCAAGAGCCAACAAGCTGAAGATGAGAAGATATAGGCCAAAAACGGGAAGAGTCAGTGAGTCAAAAGAATCAAGGGACGACCAAGAGAGAAGGATAGACAAGCCCTCAAAGAAGAGACTAAGGAGATTAAAGCTTATATACCAACACAAGGCCAGTGCTTGCTCAGTTGGTGAAGCATGCAGAAGACCAAGTCAAAGACCAGGGTTCAAGACCCTCTTCGAGCATTTTCTCTTTATTTTGTAATATTTTCTCTCTCCTCTCTCCAGATCTTCATTCTCTCACTACTCACAATCCAAATCATCCGATCCTTTCTCATTCCTCGATCACTCAACTCTACAGCCTACCTTGGCCCATCTCCTCCATCCGATGATCTACCTAATCATCGCCACCCACTTCTACCATCCGATCATTGAAAATTCACCTGATCATCTATCACATTATCTTAGAATCTAGTGGCCATCACCATTTTATCACATGGGCCAAAGGGCGAACCCATTACCCACGGCCCAGCCACTCGGTGGGACCCATATGCCTGGCATAAACAGGAAATAGCTGCTAAAGAAGGAAAAAAGAGAATTTTGAAAAAGAATTTTTAAGAATCAAAGCATTTTTCAAGAGAAAGGAATGTTTTCTCAATCTTTTCAAAAAGGGGTGGCATTTGCATTTTTTTAGAAATTGTGGGTTTCTAAATCTAGGAACCCACGATTCTACCATTAGAAAGAGGAGGAAAAGTTTTAGAAACTGTGGGCTTCTATTATAGGAACCCACGGTTCCTACCAAAAAAATAGAAGAACGTTGAGGAAACCTAACGGTTCCTATATAAGGAGGAGGCAGCAGCCTTTACTGTCCCTTCCCTCCCATTCCATCTCCTTACAAAACCCTAGTCGTCAGCCTCTCTCATCTCCACGCCCAAGCCGCTCCACCATTGAGGGAGAAAACCCAGCTGTCATCTCCTCTCCCCCATCTCTTCTCCACAGCTTTCAACACTACTGCCTCAGCCTCCATCTTCAAGCCATCATTCTCCTTTGGGGTCGGAATAGTCCCCCTTGCACTGCCAGCCACCTACCTTTTCACGTTAGTAGCAACAACACCGCCCATAGCACTGCATCACCTCCCTCTCCTCATCTCCCCCAGCTGACCTGCAACTCGTCTAGAACTCCTCCATCCAGATCGTTCACAAGTAGGGGATCCCTTGATCTTTTTCAAGCCATACGAACCAGTGCCTCATCCACCCATTGCTGTAACACCACAGATCTGTTCGCTTGGTAAGATCCCCTACCACTAGTTCTCTCTTTACAACTCTCTAATTCGATCTCTAACTTTCTCTCTTAAGATCTTGATCTATATTCTCCCTTTGTTTAATTTTGTTTTGCTATTTCTATTATTAATGCAAGTAAAACTCTGTAAGAGCAGTTACTTTAATAAAGTTTTAGTCATTTTTACTAATCTAAGTTTCCATTATTGTGTTTGATTTATCAAGTTCGATTTCAATAATAATAAAAAAAAAAAAGAGTCATTTTATGTTCTTTACTGCACGTTCCCTAATCCCGAGTGCGGATCGACATCCGACACGAATCCCTATGCTAGAATCTCTGAATTTTGTAGAAAATCTCGGATAAATTACAAATCTTGTTGATTCTAGGGTTTCCGTAACCAACGACGCGGAAAAATTTTACTTTCAGATTCACTTTAAAGAGTGTAGCCTAGTGAGAACCTAAGAGCGACAAAGTTAGTCCGGCGGCTAACAAAATAAACCAGTGGTCCGCCCACTGTCATAATCTACCATACCCCAGAAACTAACAAGATAAATCCTTATCCTGATTTGTTTTAGGCATAGGATTATCTTGCTTGCTCTATGTGCATCATTTAGGATCCCTACTCTAGTGTCTCTTTGTAACCTAGTCTGAGGCTTATTTATATGGGTTCAACTGCCACATTGTTTGACTCGATCTGAGAGTCCTTCAATCTTCACCACCCTTCCTTTGCCATTGGTCTCTTACTGATGAGAGACTAGGCAGACGGATCTCATCGATCCAATCTCTTACGACTGATGATCATTTCAGTCTCACTGCATTTTTATGCTGGATAGGGGTGCTTACTGTCAACCCCACTAGAGTCTGCTCCACTAAATCCATCCCTGATACACATTGTGTCTTCGGCTGTGCTAACCATGGTCAAATAATCCCTTGTTAGGTCTCTTACTGATGAGAGACCCACTACTGTTCTCCCATACCCGCTCCTCTTTATGAGTTTGCGGCTCTACTAACAACGGCCAGAGAACCCTCTCAGTCTTAACTGAGAAAGAACCTACCTGTACTACTGCTGGGTTGGGTTAGCTCGATTGGAAGCGTTCCTGCTCCAACTGATGAGCTGGATGACTGATGACTCACTCAGTCTCCCTGTGCTTCAAATTGGTTGGGGGTGCTTATCACCCCCATTGTGTCTGGCCGAAGACGTAAAACTTAGCGCTTTCGGAAAGGTAATTCTAATTTCTTAGTTACATGAGTCGCATGCATTATTATATCTCTCTGTCATACAGGTACACTCACTACAGATAATCTCCTGATACCAGATAGCATTCATTTCATGCTCCATTGGTAACATCCTCCCTATTCCTTGCATCATTCTCATTATTTCATCAATTTTTGTCCCGCTCATGAGCACCGAGGACGGTGCTATATTTTGGTTGGGGGTGGGTATTTACCAAAACTCATGTATTCCTTTTGATAAATATATATATATATATATATATATATATATATAGATATATATATATATATATATATATATATATAGATATATATATATAAAAAAAAAAAAAAAAAAAAGTGGAAGAAGGAGAAGAGATAAGGAGGAAGCTGTTAGCTTCCCTCCTTGGCACTCGTTGGAACCACCATCTCCAGCAAGTAGTCTTGGACGTCCTACGTTGCAGATCTGGACTCCACGCTCCTCTCTTCTCCCCCTAGCCGTTCCATCTTCTTTGCACCACCGTCACCCTCCTCCAAAGTTGCAGAACCTGCAATTGCATACTGCCATTCCTTATACCTCCATTAAAACCGCCCCCTCCATTCTCCAGCACGTCCCTCTCTTCATCTACAAACCCCAGCCGTCAGCCCATCCTCTAGACATTTTCTCCATTACCGCTGCTGCAACTTGCCCTCAATCACTCCCAAATAAAAAGAGAAAAAAAAAAAAGAAATAGAAAGAGGAGGAGGAGGCGAGACCATCCTCACCTTGCTGCTAGCCATTCACACCTCCTTCTCCCTTCGCTCCTCTACTCCTTTTTTTTTAATGGGCTGAGGCGCACACCTGCAACTCGTGACCGCGCTTCTCACTAGGTTGATTCCACAGTGCTCGCTGCTCCATGGCTGTTCTGCAGTACAAATCTGCAACAGTCCGTTCTTGCATCTCCTCCAATCGTGGCCTCCAAAGTTGCAAGGCTGCAACATGTTTCTTCCAAGCGTGGAGCTTCTCCTTATTGTGCTAGCTTAACTCATGGCCGAGAACTTCTCCTACAGCAGATCGGCCATTCCGTTTGGATGTTCTTCACGAGCTCCCCTTTGAGTGCCGTCTTCAACTCCCACCGACCTGCAACTCACCGGCCGGACCATCATCTCCATTGCAAACCAGCACCCAATGATTCACATCTGCTCCTCCCGTGGATTGTCTCAACTGGATCATGGACAACCTGGTACACATCTGAGTCCGATCTCCTCCATCCATTCTAAACTCCAGTAAGTTCAATGGTGGGATTTTCTCTCTCTCATCTCTTAACTTTCTCTCTCATCACATCTTTTCTCTCTTTAGATTTTAATTCATTTAAGTTGCTTTTAGTAGGATTTTAATTCAATAGATTGTAACTCATGTTTTCTTTCAATAAATAAAGTGGTGATTTCCAATTTCCTAATTTATTTGTGTGTTTCTGTTATTGCGTGTGGAGAATTCTCTCTCTAGATTCATCGAAAGCAAGTTTTAAAAATCGAGCATTTATCACCATTCTCACCCCTCCATTTTCCTTAGTACCAATTTCTGATAAAAATCTGTCATTTCATGTTCTTGAGTCACGCGAGCTAACCCCGAGTGCGGATCGACATCCGACACTGTCCACCGTACAAGCTTGAATATTTTGCAGAAATAAACAGTGAAATAGAAGGATCAAATCAAAAAATGTGTTGAAACTGGGGTTTTCGATTCGACGACACGGAAAAACCCTACTTTCACCTCCCATCACGTTGCAACCAGCAACTTCCCTTCCACCATTATCTCTTGCAACTAGCAGGTGCGATCTTGGGCTGCACCACCGTTATGCTTTGGAGATCACCCCACCTGCAAGCCATTTCACCCTTTGCACCACGCGATCGCTACCCTGCTGCTCTTCACGCACCTCCTCCACGGATTCACCTTCAACAGCGTGGTCATGAGACCCTCCAACAATGCCTAAAATAGCATTTGAAGTGCTACCTTCGTCTTCCATCAAGCTGCAAACCCACCGGTGCTGCTCCCATCAAATATGCATCCACGGCCTGAAAGTTCTTCCATTGGTTGTGGGTGCACTACAGTTAGTCTCATCGCCTTCTACTCAAGGTGCACCTTCCATCCACCTTCGTGATTGCAAGTCTCATCATCTTCTCTAAGTGCTGCAAGATGAGTGCGACCCACTATCTTCACTATGGTTGGATCTCTCCCATGGTAAGAATCTCTCTATCTCACTTTCTTTCTATAGTTCTTATTTCTATCTCTAAATCTCTCTAGAATTTTAATGCTTTATAGTCAAGTTTTTAGTAATTTCTACAAAGATAGTTTGTAAGCACTATGATTGAATAAAGTTTAGTTGATTTTGCATTATTGTGTTTTCAGTCTTATTCTCAATTTATTCTCGTCTTAATTACTTATGGGAAATGTTCTCTCAAAAATTTCAAAAGAATGTTTTAAATCGATTATTTTATGTGTTTGAATTACGCAAACTAACCTCGAGTGTGGATCGACATCCAACACGAATCCCTATACAAAATTACTTATTTGACAGGATTAAGTGAACCAGATCTCTTACAAATCTTGTTGGAATTAGAGTTTTCATAACTGACGACGTGAAAAAATCCTAGTTTCAAATGGCGCCGCTGCAGCTCAGGTGTACGGGAGTGCAAAAAGGCAACAAGATGACGGAATCGAAAAGCTGCTAAAGTGGGAAGCTCTACAAGTGGAAACTTTCCTTTCAAATATTTTAGTTATTTTTAGAACTTTTTAATTACTATTTTTAATGCCTCGGATGGCCGAGTGCAACTTGTAATAATTTAGGACACTTTCCTGCTTCTGAATATTTGCTAGATCTTGTTCTGTTTTAGAAACCCTAGATTGAGTGATAATTCAAAAATACCAAAAAAATTATGATACTTATTTTCTACTATTTTTAGTTAGATTTTAGGACTTTTGGATTTTGGAAAGTTTTTAGAAATAAAGGGATTTAAAAATTAGGGTTTTCGTTTTAGGACATTCCAAATTTGGAGAAATTCTATTCTTAGATAATCTCTTATTAATTTTTGGAAACTCCTAGAATAGAAATATTCTAATTCTCCAAAATTCATTAATTTGAGAAATTTCAAATTTCAATCGGGAGAGCAATCTCGCACAACTTGGAAGGTTCCCTAACCCTAATTTGGAAACAGACTTAGTACTTGCCAAATATTCATTGCATGTTGTGTGCAACCTTAACAAGGCAAGTCTCTTCCAAGAAATTCTTCATCCCTAGACCATTGATCTAATCCTTGCATGTAGGAACACGGTTCGTGTGTGGGTAGGGAGCGAAAGCTCAAAGAGGTGGACTCGGGCCCAAGCCCATTTGGATATCCCTCCCTATTCTACGAAGGTGACCCCGTGGCATGGCCCACGAGAAGTAAGTCCCTATCCTCGCTTTGAGTGCGATACGATGTAATTGGGTGAATCATTACTGCTTGTCTATTTGCTTTCGCATACATATTATTCGACTCGCGTGGCATGGCCATTACATTAATTGAGCAGACCCAGCTCCTTTTAAAACTGGTGGGAATCATCACCCACCTCATCACTCCAATTGAGCTTGATCATAAAGATCCACTCTAATAAAAAGAACCAAGAGCTAGAGCCAAACAAGATTGGTGTTCTAGGACACCCCTACATGTAGTTCTTCCATCCATCCTAAGTCAAATAAGTCCACGAGTGCGTATCCCTGTTGTCTAACACACCCATAGGTCCCTATTACTCAAGAATACTGAGCTCGCCAATAACATCCTTGGTTCTTCGATTGGTCTGCTGTTTGTTGGGTTAGGAACACGCACCAACCCTAGCTTAACCCGAGGGAACACTCTTCTTAAACACTTGACCAATCCAGTTAGTCTGGGACGTATTTAAGTTAGCCGTTGTGCCGCACATCTGTCTAGGCTTTGGATTGTCTTGTTGTTGACTAGAGTTAGTACTAAGGGATACGCTCTGAAGAGTGTAGCTTGGTGAGAATCCATGAGTGCAAATAGTTAGTCCGACGGTTAAAAGATAAACCAGTGGTCCGCCCACTGTCATAATCTACCATACCCCACAAACTAACAAGATAACTCCTGAAACTTCTCTTCATTTATTTTAGAGATAGGATTATCTTACTCGCTCTATGTGCATCATTTAGGATCATAAAATTAAAATTTTCCCGTGTCATTGGATCGAAAACCCTTGATATCAACAATATTTGTAATTTTTTCAATTTGGTTCACTAAATCTTGCAAAAATGCAGACTTGTACAGTGGCTCGTTTCGGATATCGTCCACACTCGGGATTAGTTAGCACAATAAGAAACAATAATAATCAGAAAATACTTGGAATAAATGGAGGGGTGAAAATGGTGGAGGTTGATTTAAAATATGCTTGAGATTGTTATTAAAACTATTAAATGAGAAAAACATAACAAATAAAAACAACTTAAACTTGAATTTTAAAATTGTTCATTAAACTAAAAACAAATGCTTACAATGCTTGTCCAAATGCTTTACAACGGAAATAACATTAAACTAAATTAATCTAGAAAGCCATTAAAATATTACCCTAGAAAGTATGTAAAGATAGAGAGGGAAAGAAGAGAGAAAAAGAAGGTAGGAAGGTTAAAGAGAGGAATTAAAGAGAAGCTTACCATTGAATAGGTAGATGGTGCAACTTCGATTGGATCGACCTCAATAGGATTGAGGATTGTAGCCTTGTGAATGAGATGGTAGCAGGTGGTTCCGGTGTTGCAAATGAGTAGGGGTTGAGGAGCAACCGTCCAAGGTATGCTTGTGAGTGAGAGAGACAAAGAAAAGAAAAGATGAAAGAAATGAGCGGGGAGAGAACCAACCCAAGAAGGAGAGATCGTAGATCTATTATAGACTTTTTTTTTTTTTTTGCTTCTTGTGAAAATGATGACCGTTGGATCTAGAGAGATCCAACAGTTGGGAATGGGTTAGTTAGATGAGAGAGAGAGTGACTAGGATAGAGAGATGGGGGAGAGAAGAATCGGTCAAGTGAGACCAATTCTCTCTTGTTGTTGCAAATGGGCATGGGTCATGGGTCATGCGGCATGGGTCATGGGCCTAGGTCATGAGCCAAGATAGATAGATAGAGAGAGAAATAGGAGAGAGGTGAGAGAAAAATATAAAAATAAAAGCATTGGAGGGTCTTGAACCCTGGTCTTCTTTATTCTCTGTCGTCTGCTCCACCAATTAGTCAAACTTATCCTTTGATGTCAATTGGTGTGGCTAACACATAAGTCCTTCTCTTGGTCTCCAACTATTCTTCTCTCTCTTAGTCCTTGTTCCGGCTCTACGATACTCTAGCTTTGTCCGTGCATGTCTTCTATCTTTTTATCCTAGCCTGTTGGGTCTTTAAGCTTTAATAGAAGTCTTCTGTGATTGATCGTGGGCCCGCCAGTCCTCGAGAATCGCCTGATAGGGTCTCCTACAAGTGAAAAAGCACGTAATGAGATTCAACTAAAATGGCTTGATACTGGACTATCCGAAATGCGTATATTTCATGCAAATAGTCGATTTTCGTCAAAAGAATGTGTTCTACGCAATGGAAGAAACTCTTACGTGAAAAAGTTGACGAAAAGACAAGTTTTACATAGGAGAATGCGACATCGTTATAAGGATAATGGCTTAAAATAAGCACTTTTGAGCGAATATCACAACCCCCAACTAGCATATTGCCAATCCTTGGCAATTACTGCGAAATAAGTGAGCTAAAAAGGGCTTAGCATTATATGTTAGAAAACTTATTTGCATTACTTAGAAAAAACTTCATTTTGTTAGATTATTTCAAGGATGAAAGAAATTATTCACAAATTAGAACTAATCAGCAAAATGCAACACTTCTACAAATGGACCTTCAAACAAAAGATTACTTAGACTCAAAAGTGAATCACTCAGAAATAGTTTTATACTTTTCTCTCAAACTATATATGCGGAGATGAATATAGAAACTGACAAACGTCTCACATATATAGTTCTTGAATAGAGGGTATAAGAAGATTTAAGATTTCATGATTAAAATGTCATATCTCTTAAGAACGTCAGATCAAACTCTATAATTTCTCCTTTCTCGATTCTCCACACTTGATGATGGTACTAATCTAGAATCAAATAGGACTTGTATAGGTTGTATTGAGGCTTAGGATAGGTTTAGAAAAGCAGGGTGTTCTGGAATTCAAAAATTTCAAGAGAATATATCACTATTCTTTGCAACTTTTCCTAGGTATAGCATTTCCTTGACTTTTCTTCTTTTCTTTTTTTGATTTTTTTCTTTTAGGATATTCTACAACCTTTTTCAGATTCTTTTTCCTTTCCTTCTTTCTTTCTGATCATGTTTCTTTTCAGCTTGAATCATTTGTTCTCTTTTCTTTTCTTTTCCTTTCTTGGTTACTATCTTTTCATGGAGTAATCATACCAAATATTCTTTGATCCCTCTCAGAAGTAGGTTATCATATTGAACTCTTTTTTGGGATTGGGTTTTTCATTAATGGGTTAACAAAAAAAGATTTTCATCAAAAGGCTCAAAAATAGTTTCTAACGGTATAGATGTTAGGGAAGCTAAAAAGTCTGTTTGGTTAGAAAGATAGCCTATATCATTTTTTAGGGTTTGTAGTTTCATCTTTGATGTCTCGAATGGATATAGAGAAGGTTCTTTATGTAATAATCCAAATTTGATGTCGTTCTGAGTTCCATGACCAAAGCAAAGGTTAATGAGATCACTCAATGGAAACATTTGGGGATTAGAAGAATTGTGAGTCATCTTGTGACTCAAAATAATTTTATGACCCACAGAAATGATGAAAAGCTCAAAAGCTCACTGGGTTAGGTCTCCACAATTGTTCTTCTTGGATCTCTCGATAATCTAAACTTCGGATAATTCTGATGTTTATATATGAACATTTTGCTGGATCTGAGTTTTCAAAGATTTTTCAATCCACTATAGTAATGTTTGCTTTCAAACTGAATGAATAGCTAATAAGTGATTTTTCAAAACAGACATCCTTTTCAATAATAGACTTTCCGAAAACTTTTTACTCATCAAGTCAGGGCATTTTCGAAAATCACATGAAATCACACCCAAATACACAAGGTTTCTCTTTTTTTTTTTATCAAAATGAAAACATGAGTTTTGGTAAAAACCCACCCCCAACCAAAATATAGCACCGTCCTCGGTGCTCATGACCGGGACATAAAATGATGGAAAATCGGTAATGATGATGCAAAGGTTCAGGGAGGATGTTACCAAGTCGGCATAAACTCGACAGTGTGTGGTACCTGATTATACGAAGAATGAATGTACCTGCATGTCCAGAGATATCATAGTAATAACAAATGCATGAGATTCATGTACTCTAGGAATACTGGAATTGCCTTTCTGAAAGCACTAAGTTTTACGTCTTCAGCCAGACAATTACGGAGGTATATCAAGTACCCCCAACCAAGTTAAAACTCATGGAGACTGAGTGAATCTACAGTCTTTCGATTCCAATGGTGGAACAGAGACTGTTATCCTATCCCTTGTCTAGGTATATCTGTGTAGAACAAGTCTTTCTCAGTTTAAGCTGAGAAAAGTACAGTAAGTGCTCTGAACGGACCCGCAAAAATATTTAGTTCAGCGGGGATAGAGAGAAGCTTCTCAGTAAAAATTGAGAGGAGAGTAGTAGTGGGTCTTCTGACCATGGTTAGTAGAGCCGCAGACTCATTGAGTCTAGTAGGAATGTATCTGAATGGATCAGACTCCTACAGATCAGTAATACCAAAATTTGTCTAACTCCGAGATGAAGTTAGGCTCAAAGTGTTCTAGACACTTAGGTAAATTTTTCTCGGGAGAGTCCTAAATTAGACTCTCTATGGCACACGGTTTATTGACAACATCGATGTATGGTGGCGGGTCAAAATGGTGGACCTCTTCCTCGAGGTTTCCTAATGTGAGAGGGATGTTCCAATCCCGGCACTCAATGTGTTTATCCTCGGTGGGGAACAGTAGGTCCACGGCAACTAGAATCCCATTTTCTAAATACTTCTCAATGGTAGGAATGTCTGCATCCAGTGGAGATGTAGAATCATCAAAGATAGAGATGGATATGGGTATCTCTGTGTTCTGTGTAGAAGTAACTGCCTGTAAGGGCACCATAGACGGAAACACGATTTTATCATGATTGTTGCACACTCCAAGGGTGGTGGGGACGGTTAAGTCTAGTCCAATTGGGATTCTATAGTCAAGACACATCTCGGTGTTATGAATTGCTTCTTTAGAGTCCCAGATAGAAATAACAGAGGTAGATGGAGAAATTGGCTTCTCTGAGAGAGGTTCAAGATTTGGTGCTTCTAAGGGCACCGAAGATGGAGACTCTAGCTCATTAATATTGTTGTCCGATCCATTGTTTACAGTATCCTCAATTTCCTCTTGTAAAGGCTGGTACAGGGTCTAGTTGTGCGACTCCTCATTATGGACTGTGACCATGGTATTCCCCTCTGGATAAGCCATAGTTTTGCAAGTGAAGTTGACTTCCTCTCTCTCAGATTCTAACTCACCTAGATGGTGTTCCAAGCTCTCCATGGAGTGCTGCTATTGGATGATGTATTGCGGAAGGAGTTCTTTTAGACTAGGTTTAGTAGCAGACTGTGGTAGTTCAGCTAAGCGAAGCTGAGGTGCCAACTCTTGAATGTAGTTCGACTGAATATGAAAGTTATAGGATGGAAGTGACTCTGAAAATTCTACGGGGTCCACCATTGACCAAAATATTCAGTCTATGGATTTGGCTGGTACTGCGACTACGAGTACTGCTCATTATATTATCCACAGGGTTGGTGTAACCCGGAATGATACATATCCTGTTGCAGATGCTGCTGGGAAAAAAACTATTGTTCCCATTCAAAGTTATTGTGACTTCCATTGTCTGGATAATACATGTTATTGTAGGAGGTTAGCAGCGGAGGTTCAAATGTACTAAAATTACAGACCTCTTCTTGGAGTGATATCCCACAGATTTGGAGTGATAAATAGGCTTCTGGACCACAACATCAAGGATAGAAACTAATTTTTTCAAATCCTTAAGTAGGGATTTTAGCACTGGATCGCCCTTTGCTTCATATCCCATGGAACTCTGTGAGACTGTAGTGTCATGACTGCACTCAGGATTGGTATACCAGTGGTTGGAGTTATCGCCTAGATCTTCAAAGAAATTGTTGTAGGTCTCGAATAGAGGCCGTTCAGCTGCCATCAAAGAGATGTGAGTCTCTTAGAGGAGGGAGATAGATTAGGTGAAATAGATCGGTGCGGTAGACTGACTCTCAAATCGAATCAGTCTCAGGTTGGATCAAATCCAAATGGGCATATGCTTAAAAAAGGAAGCCTTTAGAGTCGGCAAGAGGTTATGAAACCGAATGAGCCTGGATGATGCGCACAGAGCAACAGATAATCCTAATCTAAACAATCAGGATAGTATTATGAATTATCTTATTAGTGTAGGGAAGTGTAGATTATGACTCCCCAAACTAACCGAATTTGTCAAGTGTGATGAGTTTTCCCAGAAGAGGAGTGTTCGTATTCCTAATCCGACACTAAGCTAATCCGACAGACAATCAAGGAGGCCACTTACGAGCTCGGTATACTTGAGTAGTAAGGACCTATGGGTGTGTTAGATAACAGTGACCCACACTCATGGACTTAATCGACTTGATCTTTGAAGGGGTCGCTTTATGTGGAGTGATATTCGCTTAAAAGTGTGTATTTTCCACTGTTATCTTCTAAGCATTTTCACACTCTCCTACGTTAAAATGCTCTATTTATCTACTTTTCTACGTAAGAGTCTCTTTTGTTGTGTAGAACACACTTTTCTAGACGAAATGATATATTTGCATGCATTAAACACATTTTCGGAAGTCTAGACATGAAGTCATTCTGATAGAGTCTCATTACGTGCTTCTTCTGTCGTAGGAAACCCCGATGGGACAATTCTCAAGACTTGCGAGTCCACATCGATCAGGAAAGCCCATTATCAAAGCTTAAAGAGCCCACATGCTATGATTAGAAGATATGGGCCAAATATGGGCTGAATAAGAGGACCAAAAAGCTAGCCCAAAGAACGAAGAGAGCAGGAGAGCCAATGACCAAGAGACGGACCAAAGTGTTTAAAGCCACATGAGTGAAAGTAGGGTTTTTCCGCGTCGTTGGTTACGAAAACCCTAAAATCAACACTTTTTGTAATTATCTGAGACTTGTAACCTGTAAAATGAGCAATTTTTGCACAGTGGACAGTGTCGGATGTCGATCCTCACTCGGGGGTAGTTAGCGCATGTAGATAACATAAAATGATGGATTTTTCTCAGAAATTTCTACCAAAGAGGATGGAAGGGTGAGAGAAGCCAGTCGATTTTTAAAACATACTTTTGGTGAGATAATTGAACGAAACTATTGCTAACATGAAATAAAATCAACTTAGAATAATAAAATACATTAATTCAAATTGTCATTTACATGAAATTGCATGATTTAAACTAGTTATCATAGCATGAAATAAAACTAGAGAGATAGAGAATAGAGAGTGAAAGAGAAGTTAGAGAGAGAAAGTGGCAAAAACAAGAATTTAGAGAGAAAGAATTGAATGGAGAGAGAAAGTTGAGAGAGAAAGTTATTTTAGAGAAAGAAAGAAGAAAATAGAGAGAGAAAGTGGAAGTAGAGAGAGAAATACCTACGTGACTTACCGAGAGGTGGACAAATGATGAAGGCAATCTCTGTGGCTGCCCGTAGTGATGGATCAGCCAAGTGGTATTCGGCCAAGGGAATGGATGGTGAGTATAGAGGTGGAGTGGACCAATGGGGCAGCAAGTTGAAAACTTGCTGGCTGGTATGATGGAGGCGAGAAGCCTGTAGGAGATCACGCAAGGGCTGGAAAACTCGACCGTTGAAAGAGATGAAGCATGGTAGAGGGAGGTGTTGCTTGTGTCGGCGTCAATGGAAGTTGCCGTTAATCATTAAAAAGTGAACCGGCTAGAAGCAATTGCAGCGACCATGAAGAGGAGCTTAGGAGAAGCCCACGGTCTAGTTAGTTGCAGGTTCTCTTGCACAGTCTGCACCTTGGCTTGATTGCCGGTGGTTTAATTTAAAGGTGGAAGAGTCGGTGACTTGCAGGTTGTTCAGAGAAGAATGGCACGTTCAGCAGGTTGGAGAAGATGGGCTGGAGTTTCTATCCGGTTTCAAGGGAGTTTGTAGGCGGTAGCCGTGAAGAGGTAGCAGACACATTGGAGAAGATCGTGGGAAAAAGATGGAGTAAGGGGCATTGAGGGAGAGAAGTTGCAGACCTACAACTTGGGAAGTTGTAGGTTAGGACGTGAAAGAGATGGTGGAGAGCGGCTGGGGAGAGGAGAAGATTGCGGTAAGAGAGAAGGGCCTGGTAGTTGCACCAGTCCGTGCACGTGGTGGTTCGGTGGCTGAAGAACGATGGAGGATCGCTGGTGGATCGAAATAGGGGCAACAGGAGGAGCACGCCTCATGGTGGAGATGGAGAACCCGGCTGCAAGTAAGAGAGGGTAGGGACGTGGAAGGAAAACGTGGAGGAGAAAGAAGTGAGTGATGGCTTGAAAAGAGGAGAAGCCTTGAAGAATGAAACGTGAATGGAGGCTGCTGGTTCGGGTGGTGATGGGGGCGGCAGTAATGGAAGCTGCTGCTCCGTTGCAAGAGGATGGCGAGGTCGTTAATGGAGGGGTAAGGGGTGGCTAGCAAGAGATGGTGGAGGAGATCTTGATCGGGCGGAGTTGCAGCCTGCAACTCTGGCAACAACTTGGTGAAGATGAAGAAGATGAAAAAGAAGAAGAAGAAAGGAGGAGGAAGATGGGGCCCAAATAAGAAGGGAAAACATGGGGAAGGGTAAAGGGGAAGGATGGAAGAGATTGGAGGGGGATTAGGGTCCCAAAGAACCCTTCTCCTTCCCCTTTTAAAGCTCCATAGTTTCCATTAATGGAAATTAGGGAATTTTTGAAATAAAAATAAATAAATTTTTTTTTAAGTAAAACCCTACTTTTCTTTGGGGAATTTCCCCATTTAGTGGACCCCCCATTTTTTAAAATTTAATTGAAATTATTTTGAAATTCACGGGGTCCACTAAATGGTCGGACAGCGGGTCGATAATGATGGGCCCGGCTACTGGCCCACATGGATTGATGATGTCCATCGTTTCACAAGATAATGTGACAGACAATCTGATGGCGATCGGATGGATGGTGACTTGATTGGGACCCAGATTGGTAGATCGACAGATCTAGAGAGATCCAACGGTCTAGTGGAAGATCCAACGGTCCAATTGAAGATCCAACGGTCAAAAAGCTAAGGGAGATGAGACAGAGCCAATGGGCAGGAGTTCTGGGGTTAGGTCAGTAGATTCGAGGACCGAGAGATGAAGAGAGAGAGAATAAAGAGAGATGAGAGAGAAAATATCAGAAAATGGAGATAAAAGTATTGGCAGAGAGTTTGGAACCCTGGTCTTCACTGTGACCATCCTCACACTTCTCCAGTAGAGTAGACTATCATTCTTTGCTGACTCATGTGGCTTTAAACGCTTTGGTCCGTCTCTTGGTCCTTGGCTCTCCTACTCTCTTTGTTCTTTCGGCTGGCTTTTTGGTCCTCTTATTCAGCCCATATTTGGTCCATATCTTCTAGTCATAGCATGTGGGCTCTTTAAGCTTTGATAATGGGCTTTCCTGATCGATGTGGGCTCACAAGTCTCGAGAATTGTCCCATCGGGGTTTCCTGCGACAGAAGAAGCGCATAATGAGACTCTATCAGAATGACTTCATGTTTAGACTTCCGAAAATGTGTTTAATGCATGCAAATATACCATTTCGTCCAGAAAAGTGTGTTCTACGCAACAAAAGAGACTCTTACGTAGAAAAGTAGTTAAATAGAGCATTTTAACATAGGAGAGTGTGAAAACGCTTAGAAGATAATAGTGGAAAATACGCACTTTTAAGCGAATATCAATGAGTCAGCAAGGAATGATAGTCTACTCTACTGGAGAAACGTGAGGATGGTCACAGTGAAGACCAGGGTTCCAGACCCTCTGCCAATACTTTTATCTCCATTTTCTGATATTTTCTCTCTCATCTCTCCTTATTCTCTCTCTCTTCATCTATCGGTCCTCGAATGTACTAACCTAACCCCAGAACTCCTGCCCATTGGCTCTGTCTCATCTCCCTTAGCTTTCTGACCGTTGGATCTTCAATCGGACCGTTGGATCTTCCACCGGACCGTTGGATCTCTCTAGTTCTATCGATCTACCAATCTGGGTCCCAATCAAGTCACCATCCATCCGATCGCCTTCAGATTGTCTGTCACATCATCTTGTGAGACGATGGACATCATCAATCCATGTGGGCCAGTAGCCGGGCCCATCATCATCGACCCGCTGTCCGACCATTTAGTGGACCCCGTGAATTTCAAAATAATTTCAATTAAATTTTAAAAAATGGGGGGTCCACTAAATGGGGAAATTCCCCAAAGAAAAGTAGGGTTTTACTTAAAAAAAAAAAAAAAAAAATTATTTTTCTTATTTTTTATTTTTGAAAAATACCCTATTTCCATTAAAGGAAATAGGGAGCTTTAAAAGGGGAAGGAGAAGGGTTCGTTTGAACCCTAATCTCCCTCCATTCTTCTCTTCTCTTCCCCCAATCTCTTCTCCTTTCAATCCCCCTCCTCCTTCTTTCTCCTCTTCTTCTTCTTCTTCTTCTTCTTCTTCTTCTTCTTCTTCTTCTTCCTCTTCTTCTTCTTCTTCTTCTCCCCACCTGTGCGTATGTTTGCTGGTGGATTCTCCCTTCTCTACCGCTCCTCCCAACAACTCCGGCAAGCAACTAGCGTGCTCGCTCGACTAGTTCGCCCCTTCACCTGCTACACCGCCCAACACCTCTCCATTGTTTTCTGTTTTGCAGGTCCACCACGCTACCAGTTCTCCTTGCCCCAGCGCCTCCTCCATTGGTCTGCAACGATACAGATCTGCATCACATGCAGATCTGTCCTTCTTCATCGTCACCTCCTTCACCACGCTGCTGGTGTAGCGCCTGCAACTCTTTCCCACGCCCAACACTTCAGATGTTCCAGCAACTAGCAACCAGGGTCGTAATCTCCTAGCAGCAACGCCTGGAGATAACGACCACTATCACCATCT
This sequence comes from Euptelea pleiosperma, assembly GCA_035048495.1. NCBI lineage: Eukaryota > Viridiplantae > Streptophyta > Magnoliopsida > Ranunculales > Eupteleaceae > Euptelea > Euptelea pleiosperma. The sequence continues at coordinate 10,117,680 of CM068540.1, forward strand.
TGCACCAGCCGGTCAGACCCTCAACGCTGCTCCTCCTATCTACAACGGTTTTCTAACCATGCTCACCATCAAGAAGCACCACTACCTGCTGCTCATCCACTCCACCGTCTCCATTAGAGCCCTGGCTTGCCGACTTTCTTCTCAAAAGGTGCATACCAGTTCTCCATGGCAGTGGACACTCTAGCGCCTCCTTGCACCGCCTGCGCCTTGTCAAAGACGGACTGCAACCTAAGGCTGCCAACCACCTTCAAGCTTCTCTCATGGCTTGCCCATTCTTGTAGCTGCTAGACACGATCTTCATTAAGGGCGCCGTTAGGCTATCCTCCCCTCCAACCGTTGTAAGTGCTACCTGCACTCGTAATCCCCACAACAGCCACCATTATTGTCGTCATGCCCTCGAGCTCCACCACGTGGTGCACTGGTCCAACCATTTTCTTCCCACTGAAGCAGTCCGTGAATGCACAAGGTAAAAGATCAACTCTTTCCCTCATCATTTTCTCTCTCTAATTTTATCTCTTTCCTCATCTTGATCTCTTTTCTTATGCTTTTTAGTTAGACTTTCTTTATTGCTTTTAGTTTGTTCGATTTCAGATTATTATTGTAAGGAATTTTTAATGATTAATACAATGGTTGTTCCGCAATTTCTTTATTTAGTCATGTTCTTTATAACTCTACATTTGTAAGAATTTTCTCTCTCTAAAAGTACCAAAGAATGCTTTCAATCACCTACAATCCCCACTCTCACCCCTCCATCCTTTTATTTTTAGCAAATTTCTGTGATAAAAATCGTCATTTCATGTTCTTGCGTCGCGCAAACTAAACCCGAGTGCGGATCGACATCTAACACTTCCCACCGTGCAAGAAGTTCTAAATTTTGCAGGATAATCGGATTAAATTTACATATGTGTTGAGATTAAGGTCGTTCTCTCAATGACGGAAAAACCCTACTTTCATGGAGTTTTCCTCGAGCACCGATCTAATTGGGCTCTACTTCTTGATTGATTTTAATTCTTGGCTGTGGTTGCACATAAGCTGGAATGACGAGGTGAGTGATAAAATCCCACCAATTTCAAGTTAGAGCTGGGTTTGTTCTTTATGTATTTTATTACGACCAAACCAAGCAATTCTGATAAGTGTTGCAAAAGCAAATAAACAATCAGCATAGTGTTTGCACAATGATCACGATCGCACTCAAGGCGAGGTGTAGAAACTTACCTGCCCGTTGGCTACGCACGAGGTCTCCTCAGTGAGATAGGGAGGGGCATCCAAATGGGCTTGGGCCCGACTCCACCTCTTTGAGCTTTCGCTCCCTACTCACTTGATAAACACAATTTGCAATCACGTTAGTCCACAATGGTCTATGGTATGGAATTGGAAGGTATACCACCGTTGGGGTTTCAAGAAACACGCAATGATTTAGGGCAGGTATTGTGAATTAGTTCCAATTAGGGTTTGAAATTCATGAATAAGCAGCTTTCTGAATTCATGTTCATTTTTTGCAATCCTGTCAACAAAGCAGCAACGGCGCCATTTGAAATTATGATTTTCCCATGTCGATGGATCGAAAACCCTTGATTTCAACAATATTTGTAATTTCTCCAATTTGGTTCACTAAATCCTGCAAAAATGAAGACTTGCACAGTGGCTCATTTCGGATATCGTCACACTCGGGATTAGTTAGCACAATAAGAAACAAGAATAATCAAAAAATGCTTGGACTAAATGGACGGGTGAGAATGGTGGAGGTTGGTTTAAAATATGCTTGAAATTGTTGTTAAAACTATTAGAATGAAAAAAACATAAGAGAAACGAGAATGAAAAACACAATAAATAAAAACAACTTAAACTTGATTTTTAAAATTGTTCATTAAACTAAAAACAAATGCTTACAATGCTTGTCCAAATGCTTTACAACGAAAATAACATTAAACCAAATTAATCTAGAAAGCCATTAAAATACCCTAGAAAACATGTAAAGGTAGAGAGGGAAAGAAGAGAGAGAAAGAATGTAGGAAGGTTAGAGAGAGGGATTAGAGAGAAGCTTACCATTGAAGAGGTAGATGGTGCAACTCTGATTGGATCGACCTCAATAGGATTGAGGATTGTAGCCTTGTGAATGAGATGGTAGCAGGTGGTTCCGGTGTTGCAAATGAGTAGGGGTTGAGGAGCAACCGTCCAAGGTATGCTTGTGAGTAAGAGAGAGAGAAGAAAAGAAAAGATGAAAGAAGTTAGTGGTGGAGAGAACCAACCCAAGAAGGAGAGATCGTAGATCTATTATAGACTTTTTTTTATTTTCGCTTGTTGTAAAAATGATGACTGTTGGATCTAAAGAGATCCAACGGTTGGGAATGGATTAGTTAGATGAGAGAGAGAGTGACTAGGATAGAGAGAGATGGGGGAGAGAAGAATCAGTCAAGTGAGACCAATTCTCTCTTGTTGTTGCAAATGTACATGGGCATGGGCATGGGCATGGGTTATGGGCATGGGCATGGGTCATGGGCATGGGTCGTGGGCATGGGCATGGGTCAGGGTCATAGGTCATGGGTCATCGGTCATGGGTCATGGGCCTAGGGCCTAGGTCATGGGCCAAGATAGATAGATAGATAGAGAAATAGGAGAGAGGCGAAAGAAAAATATAAAAATAAAAGTGTTGGAGGGTCTTGAACCCTGGTCCTTTTATTCTCTCTAGTCTACTCCACCAATTAGTCAAACTTATCCTTTGATGTCAATTGGTGTGGCTTCTAACACCTAAGTCCTTCTCTTGGTCTCCAGCTATTCTTCTCTCTCTTAGTCCTTGTTCCGGCTCTACGATCCTCTAGCTTTGCCCGTACATGTCTTTTATCTTTTTATCCTAGCCCGTTGGCTCTTAAGCTTTGATAGAAGTCTTCTGTGGTTGATCGTGGGCCCGCTAGTCCTCGAGAATCGTCCGATAGGGTCCTCTACAAGTAAAAAAGCACGGAATGAGATTCAACTAAAACGGCTTGATACTTGTGATATTCGCTCAAAAGTGCTTATTTTAAGCACTTATCCTGTTAGCGTTATCGCACTCTCCTACGTAAAACTGCTCTAATTATCCACTTTTCTACGTAAGAGTCTATCTCATTGCGTAAAACACACTTTTCTGGACGAAATGGTATATTTGCATGCATTAAACACATTTTCGGAAGTCTAAATATTAAGCCGTTCTGATAAAGTCTCATTACGCGCTTCTTCTGTCGCAGGAAACCCCGATGGGACGATTTTCGAGACTTGTGGGCCCAAATCGATCATGAAAGCCCATTATCAAAGCTTAACAAGCCCACATGCTATAACTAGAAGATATGGGCCAAATATGGGCTGAATAAGAGGACCAAAAAGTCGGCCCAAAGAACGAAGAGAGTAGGAGAGCCAATGACCAAGAGACGGACCAAAGCGTTTAAAGCCACATGAGTCAGCAAAGAATGATGGTCGACTCTACTGGAGAAGCGTGAGGATGGTCACAGTGAAGAACAGGGTTCCAGACCCTCCGCCAGTGCTTTTTTCCATTTTTTTTGATACTTTTTCTCTCATCTCTCCTTATTCTCTCTCTCTCTTCATCTCTCGATCCTCGAATCTACTGACCTAACCCCAGAACTCCTGCCTATCAGCTCTATCTCATCTCCCTTAGCTTTCTGACCGTTGGATCTTCCATCGGACCGTTGGATCTTCAATCGGACCGTTGGATCTCTCTAGATCCGTCGATCGACCAATCTGAGTCCCAATCAAGTCACCATCCATCCAATCGCCATCAGACTGTCTGTCACATCATTCTGTGAGATGATGGACATCATCAACCCATGAGGGCCAATAGCCGGGCCCATCAGCATCGACCCGCTGTCCGACCAGTTAGTGGACCCCGCGAATTTCAAAAATAATTTTAATTAAATGGGGGGTCCACTAATTGGGGAGATTCCCCATAGAAAAGTAGGTTTTTACTTAAAAAAAAAAAAAAAAAAAAAAAATTATTTTTTATTTTCAAAAAATACCCTATTTCCATTAATGGAAATAGGGAGCTTTATAAGATGAGGGAGAAGGGTTCATTCGAACCCTAATCCCTCTCCCCTCTTCTCCTCTCCTTCCCCTAATCTTCTGCCCAAGTTTTCCCCTCCTTTTTTCTCCTCTTTCCTTCTTCTTATTCTTTTTCTTCATCGTCTTCTTCTCCTTATTTTCGTCGCCGGAGTTGCAGAACTCCGGCGGATTGCAACCAGCAACCCTACCTGCAAGGGCGTCCTCCACTCTTGGATCGCCTTCCTCAGTTGCATCACAGCACCAGCAACTGCTGTCACCACTAATACACCTCCAGCCGTCCACAATCAACGCCGGTCGAAACCTACAACTCCGGCGAACTCGATCGCCGGACTGGTTCTATTTCTCCAAAAGCTCCAAATCCTAGCCGTTCTCCTCCTCCTCCTCTCTCTCTATTCTTTCACTCCCCATTCCCAAGCCGTCTCTCCCTTGGACTGGTGCATCTCCTTTGCACCACCAGCAGGTGTGTCCCACCGTGATCGCCATGCAACTCCGGCATCCTTGCTGGTGCATGGACTTGCAAAGCCAGCAGATCCGCCCTCAACTCTCCACGATTGCTGGCTCCTCCACCACCGATTTCACCCTATGATCTCCATCTTCAGTGACTGCCCCTCTTAGCGCTGCTATGTACGTCCACGACCTGTTGCATCTCCAACTCATATTCAAGGTTAGCCTCTCCACCTTCTAGACCGCCCACAAGTGCACCACCGTGCAACATCACCTAGCTCCTCTACCACGCCCGACTTCTCTCACAGCGTCCTCTCTCTCCTTTCTCCTCTCATTCCTCCGAACCATTCTCTCCTCAAGAAAAAAAAAAAAAAGAAAAAAACCAGAAAAATAAAAGAAACGAAAAGAAGAAGAAAGGGAGACCGTTAGGCCGCCATCACCAACCATCACGCCATCACCGTATGGATGAATAGCAACTCCACGCACCACAACACCTCTTTCATGGCCCACCACTACACCCCCTTCATTGGTTCTCATCCGATCGATTCTCCAGTAAGTTTTGATGGTAATCTCTCTCATCCTTTCCTTTCTCTTTCTACAACTCACTTCTCTCTCTAAATTTCTTCTCCATCAAGTTCCCTTCTCTCTCACTAGATTCTATCCTTTCTCTAATTTATTTTATTTTGTTTTAATTCTTGTGGTATTTTGATTTTTAGCATTGTAAAAGATAATGGTTTTTATGAAGAATCTTAAGTTAGTTTTCTTTGATTAACGGTTTGATGTATGGTGTTGTTCATTTCATTCATGGTATTAGTTAATGTTCCTCTCTAAAAATCCCAAAATCATGTTTTAAAATCCCGAATCCACCATTCTCACCTCTCCACCAATTTCTAGCAAAAATTCATCATTTCATGCTCTTTATTGCACTAACGTGATTAATCCCGAGTGTGGATCGACATCCGACACGAGCCACTGTGCAAAATTGCTCATTCTACAGGTTAAAAGTCTCGGATTAATTAAAATTGTGTTGAAGTTAGGGTTTCCGTAACCAACGACGCGGAAAAATCCTACTTTCAACTGGACTATCTAAAATGTGTAAATTTCATGCAAATAGTTGATTTTCATCTAAAGAATGCGTTCTACGCAATGGAAGAAACTCTTCCGTGGAAAAGTCGGCGAAAAGACAAGTTTTACGTAGGAAAATGCGACATCGCTATAAGGATAATGGCTTAAAATAAGCACTTTTGAGCGAATATCATATCACAACTCCAGTGTCTCCTTTTTGACAACTTTTTGCCAAGTCTCTGGCTTGCTTTTTCAAGCAGCAGCCCAGTTGGACCCGTCCTAACCTTTGACTGATTCGATCTGAGAGTAAATCTACCACAATCCTCTATCTCCTCTGATGGCAGATAAATAGCCTATGTACTAGACCTACTATAGTTTTAGTGAAAATTTAGGTGATAATTCTCCGCAATGGTATGGCAATTCTGCGTATCATCATGACACTCCAGTCTCGTAGACTTCTATGGGGTATGACAATCACGAGGATCCAAAGTACAAATCTGTACTCTAGGAACTTAAAAACTCAGTCTCTGCCCTTAGTGTCGCAGTCCAGTAGCCTGTGCATAATTTCGACTCTGTGGGATATTTTCCTCCGTCCAGGGAGAGATCTGTAGCTTCAGTACATTTCAATCTCCGATGCAGATATACCTCCTATGACAACACTTATTATCTTGACAATAGGAGTCACCATAACTTTGGTTGGGAACAGTCCGCTCTCCCGCAGCAACTGCCGCAGGATAATTATCCTTCCCAGTTTCATCAAACCAATGGAGAATATGATTGGCAATACTCGCAATCATAGTACCCGTCATATCCACAGAATTACTATTCTGATCAATAGTGGGCCGCTCAGGATTTTCAAAGTCAGCATCTAGTCCCAGACTCTAACATGCCTTATGAAAGTAGGTTTTTCCCGCGTCGTTGGTTACGGAAATTCTAGATCTCAACAATATTTGTAATTATCCGATTCTTTTTTACTCAAATCCTGCAAAAATCACAGGGTTGTACAGTGGCTCGTGTCGGATGTCGATCCGCACTCGGGGTTAGTTAGCACGACTCATGAACATGCAATGACGGATTTTTATCAAGAAAACATGGAGAGGTGAGAATGGTGATGGATTTAAAACATGCTTAGTGATTTCTAGAGAGAGAAATTGCCATAAGATTAAAAAGAAAATAACTAACACAATGAAGTAATACTAGAATTTATTGAAATAATAACTTTCTTACAATATTCTCAATCAAAATTGCGAACTAAACATAAAAAGAACTAAAAGGATTAAACTATAAAGCCGTAAGAACTAGAGAGAGGAAGAGAATAAGAGGAGAGAGTATGAATTTTTAGAGAGAGAGAAGAGACTAGAGAGAGAGAAGCAATACCTTGGACTTTCCAAAGATCGGGTGCACAGTCAAGCCATGGGGCAGCAAAGATGAAGTTGTTGTTGGTATTGCAGGTAGTGCAACACGCATCAACTTGGAAGAAAGTGGTCCAACCATGAAGAACACCCACCATGCGATAGAGTAGATGCTGGACGTGGTGGTGCACCGGAGTGATTGTAGGCCTGTGCAAGGTAGAAGACCGGCAATATGCCTAACCGTGGAGATCACAGTATTGAGGAGAGTAACCCGAACGTCTTGGGAAAAGGATGATCGTAGATCTGCCGTGATGAGGTGTAGCCTGGGGTGTTAAGGCGGTGGTGCTGGTCACATGGAGGAGTTGCCGGTTGATGATGGTGACCAGCAGGTAGGCGTCCCTCCTTTCCTCCTCTTCTTCTCCTCTTTCTTTTCTTTTTTTTTTTTTTTTCTCTTTGGAGAGGGTGGCAGAAATGGGCGGCTACAACTCTCCAAAACAGTGAAGAGAGTGGTCTTCGTGGTGGCTGCTAGCGAGAGGGGGAAGAGGACGGTGAGGACGGTGATGGCAAGTTGTAGGAGGTTGACGGCTGAGATGGTGGCAGCTTTGGAAAAAAAAAAAGAACCAGTCCGGCGATCAAGTTCGCCGGAGTTGCAGGTTTCGACCGGCGTTGAATGTGGACGGCTGGAGGTGTGGTAGTGGTGACAGCAATTGCTGGTGCTGTGATGCAACTGAGGAAGGCGATCCAAGAGTGGAGGATGCCCTTGCAGGTGGGGCGAGCTGGGCGTGCACACCAGTCCGGTGGAGGGCGGTGTGAAACGGTGGTGGTAGATGGTGTAGACGGCAACCAACGTTGCACTAACTTGGGAACCCACCGTTGGGTTCTGTGGAGGTGCTGGCTATCCAACAGGGTCAAAAGAGATGGAGAGAAGAGGGGTAAAACAAGGTAGAAGATGGCCGGAGTTCTGCAACTCCGGCGAGAAACAATGACGAAGAAGAAGGTGAAGAAGATGGAAAACTTGTCAAAAACCGAGGAGAAAGAGGGGGCAACGAGTTGGGGGAGAGAATGGAGCAATAAGGAGGGGGATTAGGGTTCTGAAATTAGGGTTCGTCCCCCTCCTTCCCCCTTTTTAAAGCTTCCCTATTTCCTTTAATGGAAATAGGGGGTTTTTTAAAAATAAAAAATAAGAAAAAATATTTTTTTTTTTTTTTTTTTTTTTAAGTAAAACACTACTTTTTTATGGGGAATCTCCCCAATTAGTGGACCCCCCATTTAATTAAAATTATTTTGAAATTCGCGGGGTCCACTAACTGGTCGGACAGCGGGTCGATGAAGATGGGCCCGGCTACTGGCCCGCATGGATTGATGATGTCTATCGTCTCACAAGATGATGTGACAGACAGTCTGATGGCGATCGGATGGATGGTGACTTGCTTGGGACCCAGATTAGTAGATTGATGGATTTAGAGAGATCCAACGGTCCGATTGAAGATCCAACGGTCCGATGGAAGATCCAACGGTCAGAAAGCTAAAGGAGATGAGATAGAGCTGATGGGCAGGAGTTCTGGGGTTAGGTCAGTAGATTCGAGGACCGAGAGATGAAGAGAGAGAGAGAATAAGAAGAGATGAGAGAAAAAGTATCAAAAAAATGGAAAAAAGCACTGGCGGAGGGTCTGGAACCCTGGTCTTCACTGTGACCATCCTCACGCTTCTCCAGTAGAGTCGACTATCATTCTTTGCTGACTCATGTGGCTTTAAACGCTTTGGTCCGTCTCTTGGTCATTGGCTCTCCTGCTCTCTTCGTTCTTTGGGCCGACTTTTTGGTCCTCATAGTTGGCCCATATCTTTTAGTCATAGCATGTGGGCTCTTTAAGCTTTGATAATGGGCTTTCCTGATCGATGTGGGCTCGCAAGTCTCGAGAATTGTCCCATCGGGGTTTCCTGTGACAGAAGAAGCGCGTAATGAGACTCTATCAGAATGACTACATGTCTAGACTTCCGAAAATGTGTTTAATGCATGCAAATATACCATTTCGTCCAGAAAAGTGTGTTCTACGCAACACAAGAGACTCTTACGTAGAAAAGTAGGTAAATAGAGTATTTTACGTAGGAGAATGCAATAACGCTAAAAGGATAATTGCTTAAAATAAGCACTTTTGAGCGAATATCACCTTACAACTTTCATACTCAGTCGGACTATAATCAAGAATTGGTATCTCAGCTTCCCTTAGCTACGTACATAGCCTCAGTTGGCTACTAAACCCAGTCTAGAGGACCTTCTCTCTCAGTGCATCGCCCAACAACAATAGTATTTGCAAGGCCTAGAGCAACAACAACATCACTCCATAGAGAACTTAGCTCACCCCGTGGGTCAATTCGAATCTGAAAGTGAAGAAATCAATTTCCCTAGTCACCCTATGGCCTACCCTGAGGACAATGAAATGGCCACTGTCTGTGAGGAGTCACTACCCATGCACCAGAACTGGAATTTCCAAGAGAAAATAGAAGTTATTACCACCCCTAGATCAAGCCAGACTATTGAGGAGCCAGAGTCTCCATCTATGGTGCCCTTATAGGCTGCCACTTCTGCACCAAGCACAAAAATACCCAGTTCAATCTCTATCTCTAATAATTATATCTCTGCACTGGATGCGGACATTCCTACCATTGAGCCGTGTCTAGAATCTGGGACTCCAACTGTCCTAGACCTACCATTCCCCAACGAAGATGAACATATTGAGTACAGGGATTGGAACATCCCTCTTGCATTAGGAAACCTCGAGGATGAAGTCAACAGTTTTCACCTGCCACCCTACGTTGATACTGTCGATGACCCGTGTGCCAAAGAGAGTCTAATTCAGGACTCTCCCAAGGAAAAATTATCCTAGTGTCAAGAACACTTTGAGTCTGACTTCATCTCGGAGTCAGACAATTCTAGTATTACTGATCTACAGGAGTCTGCTCCATTCAGATACATTCCCGCTAAACTCAATGAGTTTGTGGCTCTGCTAACCATAGTCAGAGAATCCACTACTACTCTCCTCTCAGTTTTTACTAAGAAGCTCCGATCCCTCTCCGCTGAACTAAATGTTTTTGCAGGTCCGCTCAGAGAGCTTACTATCCTTCTCTCAGTCTACACGGAGAAAGACTTGTTCTACACAGGCATACCTAGACAAGGGATAGGATAGTTGTCTCCGTTCCACCTTAGGTGTCAGGAAGACTGCAAATTCACTCAATTTCTATGAGTTTTAACCTAGTTCGGGGTACTTGGTATACCCCCGTCATATCTGGCTGAAGATGTAAAACTTAGCACATTTGGAAAAGCAATTCCGATATTCCTAGAATACATGAGTCTCATGCATTTGTTATTACTGTTATATCTCTAAAAATGCAGGTACCTTCATTCTTCTGATCATTAGGTACCACACACTATTGAGTTTCTGCTGACTTGGTAATATCAAGATCGGAGGAGCCGATCGAAGGTAGGTTTGGAATGTACCAAACTGAACAAGCGGATAAGGCTACTTGGCTGGAAGGGCGCGCGTGGATTCGTGGCGTTGACTTAGAGGATGTGGACGCATTGGCAGTGGGCCTTATTGTAATACCCTGAACTTTCATTCTAGAGTATTATGGTAAATTCACCTAATAATAAAAATCTGAAACTTTTTCAAACTTCTATTAATATTTTTATGGTTTAATATAATGCTTGAGTATGTATGTTTAATTTGGTTTCATTCTGATAACTTTGAAAAACCTGCTATTTTTAAAACTCGCTCTTTCGGGTTAAATTCTTGCTAAAAATAATGAACCATTACTTGCAGAGGACTTTTTCTTACCGCAACTAATATTCTAGAACTTTTATAAAAATATTATTTTGTGGGCCCGAGACACCAAAAATATTCCTATTTTATCCTTACCAACTTACCTGTGAAATTTAGAACATTTCTTAAGACACGAAAACCCTAGCGGGAGATTTCGGGAGATTTTGACAAAAATAGTATTTTCGTAATTTTTGAACTTTCCTACAATTCTTATATTTTCAAAAATAATATTTAATTATATTTTAATCTATTTAATAGGAGTGTGGGATCTACGAATCCCTTTTCGGGTCATCCCGAGGTCATTTTGACACTTTTTCGAGGCTTTGAACTTTTTTATAATTTTTGTGTATTTAGACTATTTTTTGTGATTTATGTGTGTGACATGTGTCAATACCTTGTTAAATAAACTTTTAAAGTATATAATATAGTTTAATTGAATTAATGAATAATTATTTATGTTACGATTGTTGGGTGGGTCCGTATGGCCAATATAGAGGCCTTTTGGGCTTAATAATATTCTTAAATGAAGCCTATTGACGTATATGGGCCTTGGGCCTATTTCTAACCCATTAGTAGTGTAAAATATAATTTTTTGAGGGTTGAAAAAGTCATCCCTTTGATAGTTACGATTTTCATTAATATAGAAACCCTAACCCTTCCCTAAACCTATTTATGAAAACCCAAAAGCTTTAGAAGCTTTCACAAACCCAACTCTATTGAAGAATAGAGAAAGCTCCATTAAACCTTCATCCGGGCACCGATCGCAATCGAGCAAGAAGGGAGAATTGACGGGGACTCCGATTAGAAGAACATACTCCGAGGAGAGGATGATCCGATGACTTTCAAATTTGAAGAAACTTTTGATTTTCATTAAAGTTCAAGAAACCTTAAGGTAAGTGATATTCGCTCAAAAGTGCTTATTTTAAGCAATTATCCTTTTAGCGTTATTGCATTCTCCTACGTAAAATACTCTATTTACCTACTTTTCTACGTAAGAGTCTCTCCTGTTGCGTAGAACACACTTTTCTGGACGAAATGGTATATTTGCATGCATTAAACACATTTTTAGAAGTTTAGATATTAAGCCGTTCTGATTAAGTCTCATTACGCGCTTCTTCTGTAGCAGGAAACCCTGATTGGATGATTCTCGAGACTTGTGGGCCCACATGGATCATGAAAGCCCATTATCAAAGCTTAAAGAGTCCACAGGCTATGTCTAGAAGATATGAGCCTATTATGGGCTGAACAAGGGGATCGAAGAGCTGGCCCAAGGAACCACGAGAGCGGGAGAGCTGATAACCAAGAGAAGGACCAAAGCATTTAAAGCCACATCAAATGATGGCCTGCTCTACTGGCAAAGCTCAAGTGAAGAACAATGGAAAACCAGGGTTCATGACCCTCTGCCAATACTTTTTCTGATATTTTCTCTCTCATCTCTCCTTATTCTCTCTCTCTTCATTTCTCGGTCCTCGAATCTATTGACTTAACCCCAGAACTCCTGCTCATTGGCTCTGTCTCATCTCCCTTAGCTTTCTGACCGTTGGATCTTCCATCGGGCCGTTGAATCTCTATAGATCGCCATCTGATCTATCAATTCTATGCCTCCGACCATCCGATCGTGCTACCGATCAGTCGATCATCCATCCTATCAACCACCCGATCTCCATTGTAAAATATCAGTCCCTAAGGCAGGTTTGATTGTAGAGAAATGCCTCAGATGATTGATTGTGGCTGAGAGCGTAGAGCTCAATTTCCGAAGAAAGGAAAATACATTTTTCCTTGATGGGTATTTCCAGGGGAAAATGCATTTTTCTCCCCTGGCAACCAAACGCACCCTAACCCACATCCATCGAGCCCAGTGGCCCACTATCCTTCTCACCTACCTTCTGGCCCATGGCCGATGCACTCTGGGCCCACGATTTGTAGCGTTCCCATTGGCCAACCACTGGCCGACTCGTGGCGTCATCTCTCGGCCAACCACTGGCCAACACGTGGCATCAGCTCTTGGCCTAGTGGTCATGGCCAAACGGCCCATTAACCATGAGCCCAAGCCCGCAAAACCCCTGGTTCAAAAATAAAAATGAAAATAAAATAATAATAAAAAAATAAAAAAATAAAAAAATTTTCTTTTAGAAACCGTGAGTTTCTAAGTTTAGAAACCCACGGTTTCTACTTAAGGAGAGGGTTAAAAACCCTTCGGCTCTCTCTTCTTCCGCCCCCGCCGCTCGGACACCCTTTCCTCCTCTTCCCTTTCCCCTTCTTCTTCTCCTCCGGCGTGCCATCGCCGGTGAGGAGTGGAGCGCCTCCTCCTCCTTCTTCTCCTCCTCCTTCTTCTTCTTCTTCTTCTTCTTCTTCTTCTTCTTCTTCTCCTTCTTCTTCTTCTTCTTCTTCTTCTTCTTCTTCTTCTTCTCCTCTTCCTCCTCCTCTTCTTCTTCTTCGTTTTCTTTTTCTGTTGCCGGAGTTGCTGGTCTGCAACTCCGGCCGGCGAACCGAGCGCCACCACCGTCCTCACCACAGCGAGCTGGTGAGGGTCCTCCCCTTCTCCTCCTATCCTTCTTCTTCCTCTTCGTTTTCTTCTTCTTCTTCTTCTTCTTCTTCTTCTTCTTCTTCTTCTTCTTCTTCTTCTTCTTCGTTTTCTTCTTCTTTTGCCGGAGTTGCAGGTCTGCAACTCCGGCCGGCGAACTGTGCTCCACCACCGTCCTCTTCACAGCATGCTACGGTGAGCCCTTCTCACATTCTATTCCTCTCTTCTATCCTCTCTCTCTTACCTCAACACGTTACACAACTCTTACCTCCGTTCTGTCCACTCCAAGAAGAGGAGCCGTCAGCCACCACCGTCCTCCATTGGAGGCCTGCAACTCCGCTTCTTCCACGGCCATTCTTCTCACCGAAAGGAGAAAATAAAGAGAGGAAAGGAGGGAACCAACTGCTGGTGCACTCCACGCCGTTGGACACCACCATGCTGCCCCTTCTCCTTCTTCATCTTCTCTACAGCACCGCTGCAACTCCGGTGAAGAACCAGCAACTTGCCAGCGCCTCACCGCCCTCTTCTTCTTCTTCCTCTCTTCTTCTCCACAAGGAGCACCATCCTCCACCATCACCACTACCATTTTCTTCTTCTTCCAGTTCATCTTCTTCTTTTCTCCTCCTTTACCCACCGTCTGCAACAGCAGTTGTTGCTCACGGGTTCTCTACCCCATCTCCTCCACCTACCCATCTCTCCAAGTCGGAGGTGCCTTCCTAGTACTAGTGTGTAACGACCTCCCTATTGCACCCATGTGACCTCATCACTTCTCTCCATCTTGGTGCTATAAGATCTGCACTCGTCACCTATTGCTACCTCTCAATCCTTCACCCAGCCATTCCTTCTCTAGGAACTCGAACATCCACCATTGTTGCTGCTTCACCATGTTTCTAAACCTCTACTCTATTATCTTCTCTCTATCTACTAGCCGTCCAAACCCTTCTCTACCCTGCTCCATAAGAAAGAAAATGATAAATGAAAAGCATTGCCATTAGCATCTCCTCCCTTGAATGGTGCGTCTCCTGCCAATGCCCAAGCACTGTAGCACCACGTGGAACACCACCATGCTGTCATGCTTCCCCACCACGTGATCGGCTTCCGCATCATGGCCATACATCTTCTCTGTCCATCTTCACCATTGGTAAGTTCCGCATCAAGGTAATTTTCCCTCTTCGCTTTCTCTCTCCTCATTCTCTCATCACTTTCTCTCTCTAAAACCTCCCTTTCTTTCTCTAGGTTTCATTTCTCTCTCTAGGTCTCCATCTCTATTTTCTTTATGCTTTATAGAATTGTCATTTTATTATCTTTTTATTAGAAGTTTGTATCTCAACATTTGATTCGAATAAAATTTAGTTTGATTTTGCAATATTGTGTTCAATTCTTGTTCTTAGTTTACTTTCTTGTTTTTGGTTGCTTGTGAAAATTTCTCTCTCTAAAAATCACTAAGCATGTTTTAAATCGCTTCACCATTCTCACCCCACCACAATTTCTGAGATAAATCCGTCATTTCATGTTCATGAATTGCGCGACTTAACCCCGAGTGCGGATCGACATCCGACACGAATCCCTATACAAAAGTTTATATTTTGCAGAATTAAAATGCGGATCAAATTACAAATCTTGTTGATTCTAGGGTTTCCGTAACCAACGACGCGGGAAAATCCTACTATCAAATGGCGCCGCTGCCGCTCGGGTGTTCGGGAGTGCGAAAAAGGACGTAAAGACGGAATTGGAAAGTTGCTGAAACGAAAAGCTGCTCAATTTGGACAGCCTGACCTTTTCAGGAAACTTTCTATTTTTGGTTTTTAGTGATTTTTAGCAGTTTTTAAATTACTATTTTTAATGCCTCGGAAGGCCGAGTGCAATTTGTAATAATTTAGGAATTTTACTGCTTTCCATATAACTGCTAGATCTTGTTCTAGGGTTTTTTAGAAACCCTAGATTAAGTGAAAAATACCAAAAAAATAATAAATTCAAAATTCAAAAAAATTAGGGTTTCATATTCTACAGATTTTTAGAAATCACCAATTCAGGATTTGCGATTTTTGGAAAGATTCTAAAATCTTGAAACTTTGCTAAATTAGGGTTTTCCCTCTTAGAAGTTTCCTCTTTAGAAGAATTTCTATCTTTAGAAATCTTCCGAATTTGGAAAAGTCTGCAAAAGGAAACGCCCCAAATCTAGCAGAATTTCAATTTTGGGAAATTTTCCAAAATTATAAGGGATCTCGCAATCAAATCTTTCTTGGAAGATCTCCACAGTTCGGGAAACATTCCAATCTAGGTATTTTCCAAATCTGGGAATTCCTAAATTTTAACCCATCTCGAATTTGGAAACTAATTAAAAAACTTGCCTAAATCCAATACGTGTTCTGTGAACCCTAAAAAGGCAAGGATCTTCCAAATAGAATCCCGAATACCTAGACCGTGCGATCTAACTTTTCTGCAGGAACACGATCCAGTGTGGGTAGAGAGCGAAAGCTCAAAGAGGTGGAGTCGGGCCCAAGCCCATTAGGAGACCCCTCTCTAACCCACGGAGGAGACCCCGTGGCGTGGCCCACGGGAGGTAAGTCTCTATCCTCGCCTTGAGTGCGATACTGCGCCGTTGGGTGACACATTGCCGCTTGTCTATTTGCTTTCGCATCCATATTCTTCGACTTGCGTGGCGTGGCCGTTAATCAATCAACTCTAAGAGAGCAGACCCAGCTCCAAATTGAAACTGGTGGGATTTCATCACCCACCTCATCATTCCAACTGAATTGATCCCCAAGATCCATCTATAATAAAAAGAATCAAGAAGTAGAGCCAATTAGCCCGGTGTTCGAGGAAAAATCCACACAAAGGGAACCCGCTTAACATCCAATCGAAATAAGACCACGAGCGCGGGTCCCTGTTGTCTAACATACCCATAAGTCCCTGCTACTCAAGTACACTGAGCTCGACGTGACATCTTGGACTATTCGGCGGTTAGTTGCGTGTGGACTAGGAACACGCACCAACCCTAGCTTAACCCGAGGGAACACTCTTCTTATACACTTGACCAATCCGGTTAGTCTGGGACGTACTTAAGACAGCCATTGTGCCGCACGTCTGTCTAGGCTTCGGATTGCCTTGTTGTTAACTAGAGTTAGTACTAAAGGATTCGCTCTGAAGAGTGTAGCCTGGTGAGAACCTCTGAGTGCATACAGTTAGTCCGGCGGCTAAAAGATAAACCAGTGGTCCGCCCACTGTCATAATCTACTCTAGCCCCAAACTAACAAGATAATGCCTAAAATATATCCTGATTGTTTAGAATAGGATTATCTTTGCTTGGTGTGCATCATTTAGAATCACTACTCCAGTGTCTCCTTTTGGCAACTTTTTGCCAAATCTTGGGCTTGCTTTTTCAAGTAGAAGCCCGGTTGGACCTGTCCTAACCTTTTACTGACTCGATCTGAGAGTTAGTCCACCGCACCCCTCTATCGCCTCTAATGGCAGATGAACGGCCTCTGTATGAGACCTACTACAGTTTCTGTGAGAATCAAGGTGATCACTCTCAACAATGGTATGACAATTCTGCGTATCATCATGATACTCCAGTCTCGCACACTTCTCCAGGGTATGATAATCACCGAGATCCAGAATACAATTCTGTACTCCAAGAGCTTAAAAATTCAGTCTCTGTCCTTCGTGCCGCAGTCCAGCAACCTGTGTACCATTCCTAGTCTGTAGGATATTACCCTCCTATCCAGCAAGATGTCTGTACCTTTCCATCTCCAATGCAGACCTCCTATGACAACACTTATTATCCGGATAATAGGAGTCACCATAACTTTGGTTGGGAACAGTCTGCCCTCCAGCAGCAACTACCGCAGGATAATTATCCTTCCGGGTTCCATCAACCCAATGGAGAGTATGACTGGCAATACTCACAATCCCAGTACCCGTCATATCCACAAAATGACTATTCTGATCAACAGTGGGCCCCTCAGGATTTTCAGAGTCAGAAACTAGTCCCAGACTCCACTTTGCCTTACAACTTTCATACCCAGTCGGACTACAATCAAGAGTTAGCACCTCAGCTCCCCTTGGCTGAACCACCTCCGTTGGCTACTACACCCGGTCTAGAGGACCTTCTCTCTCAGTACATTGCCCAGCAACAACAGTATTTCCAAAGTCTAGAGCACCAACAACAGCAATCTATGGAGAGCTTCGAGCAACGTCTAGTTCAATTAGAAAATGAGAGAGAGGAAGTCAACTTCACTAGTCCACCAATAGCCTATCCTGAGGAGAATGATATGGCCACTGTCTATAATGAGGAGCCGCACAATTGGACCCAGTACCACCATTGTGAGGAAGAAATAGAAGTTGTACCCACCCCTAGATCGAGCCAGACTATTGAGGAACCAGTGTATCCTTATACGGTGCCTTTAAAAGCACCACATCCTGAACCTACCTCAGAGCAACCTATTTCTCACTCTCCCACTGCTGCTTCTAACCTGGACCCTGAAGATGATCATCATGACACTGAGTTTTGTCTCGATCGTAGGATCCCTGCTGTCAAAGATCTACCGTTCCTCCCCACCTCCCTTGGATTGTGCAACAATTGTGATAAACCTGAGTCTCAATCTTTGGTGCCCTTAACAGCACCAACTTCTAGACCGAGCACAGAGGAACTCAGTTCCATCTCTATCTTTGATAATTCTCTCTCTGCTCTGAATGCAGACATTCCTACTGATGAACCATGTCTAGAAAATGGGCCTCCCGCTGTCCTGGACCTACCGATCCCCACCGAGGAGGGACATATTGAGTGTAGGGATTGGAACATCCCTATCACATTAGGAAACATCGAGAAAGAAGTCAACAGTTTTCACCTATCACCCTACGTCGATATTATCGATGACCCGTGTGCCGTAGAGAGTCTAATTCAAGACTCTCCTGAAGATAATTTATCCAAGTGTCATGAACACTGTGAGTATGACTTCATCTCGGAGTCCAATATTTCTGGTATTACTGATCTGCAGGAGTCTGCTCCATTCAGATACATTCCCGCAAAACTCAATGAGTTTGCGGCTCTGCTAACCACGGTCAGAGAACCCACTCCTACTCTCCTCTCAATCTTTACTGAGAAGCTTCAATCCCTCCCAGATCAACTCCGTGCTTTTGCCGGGCTGCTCAGAGAGCTCAATGCCCGTATCTCAATCTACACTGAGAAAGACCTGTTCTACACAGGTATACCTAGACAAGGGATAGGATAGTTGTCTCCGTTCCACCTTAGGTGTCAGGAAGACTGCAGATTCACTCAGTCTCCATGAGTTTTAACCTGGTTGGGGGTACTTGATATACCCCCGTCATGTCTGGCTGAAGACGTAAAACTTAGCGCTTTCAGAAAGGCAATTTCGGTATTCCTAGAGTACATGAGTCTCATGCATTTGTGATTATTGTTATATCTCTGAAAATGCAGGTACATTCATTCTCCCAATCATCAGGTATCAACACACTGTCGAGTTTCTGCCGACTTGGTAACATCCTTCCTGAATCTTTGCATCATCATCACTGATTTGTTATCATTTTATGTCCCGGTCATGAGCACCGAGGACGGTGCTATATGAAAGTTAGGTTTTTCCGCGTCGTTGGTTACGGAAACCCTCACTTCAACATAATTTGTAATTTGATCCTATTATCCTGCAAAATTTAGAATTCTTGCACAGTGGGAAGTGTCGGATGTCGATCCGCACTCGGGATTAGTCGGATTAATGCAATAACGAACATGATATGACGGATTTTTGCTTGAAATTGTGGAAAAACATGCTAGAGAGGATGGAAAATATGGAAAAAGAATGATGGGTGAGTGATTTAAACATGTATGAGAGAGATTTTTATTGATTACTAAACATAAATAAAAGAGAGAATTAGAATTAAACACATTAATGTAAGATGAAAATGAACTAACCAAAATTTTATGAAGAGCAAATATCCAACCAACATTTTTGCAATAAGAAAGCACTAAACTAATCTTAAAAATAAAAAAAAAAATAAGAGATTCTAGAGAGGGAAACAAGAAAGACAAAATGTCCTAGAAAGAGAAAGAAATATAGAATGTAGAGAGAGATTATTAAAGAGAGAAAAATCAAAGGGAGAAATAGAGAAGAAAGTGACGAAGAAAGGATTAGGGAACTCACGAGAAACTTACCATGGACAACGAGGGTGGCTGGCCTTGGAGGAGCAGGTGGTGTTCATGGGCTTCAACCTGCAACTATGGAGGATGGGTGAGCGGCGGCGAGTCGAAGGAAATGAGCAACCTGGATGCTGAACGGTGGGTGTTGAAGGTTGCTTCAATAGAGGACGAAGCAGGAAGAGGCCAAGACCATTGCTGACTTTGCACGACTTGGAGATCACCAGCTATGAAGAAGAACTACAGCATGGGCGGTGGTGGAAGAACAAAATAACTGCCTGCAAGAGTTGCAGGTGTGGGCGCTGAAGGTGAGAAGTCGGGCTTCACCCTGAGTTGCAGACCACGGCTAGGAGAAAGACGCACAGCCTAAACCACTTTTAGGAGGTGTAAAGAGCAGCAAGGAGAAGCATGTTGGCGAGCCCGATCTGTCCAAACGTTGATAATAGCTTTGAGGAACGACTAAAGGAGTAACAGGTGCTTTTCTTGGAGGTCCTCTAGTGCAACTCCGGTGAAACAAACCAGCAAAGGTGTTGCTGGTTGTGTTGGCCGTTTGAACGGTGATTGGCTATGGGGTAGTGGCTCGTGAAGAGGCAGCAACAATGATGAAGGGGGGCGAGCTGGGGTTGTGAATAGAGAGAGGGAGAGGAGGTAAAGGAGATGTGCAGGCGTTAATGGAGGTTGCCGGAGTTGCAACCTGCAACTCCGGTGATCTAAAAAAAATATTTTTTTTTTCTTTTTTTTTTTTTTTGAAGAAAACGTGGATGGAAAATGGGAGAGAGAGGGACGGTCAAGAGAGTTTGAGAACGTGGGAGAGAGGAAGGGATCGATTCGGGGGAGGTTTTTTACAAGAAGAGAGAACTCTCTTCTTTTAAAAACGTTGAGTGAATGGCTGGGGGTCTTGATGGAGGAACGGCTGGTGGTGTGGGCGTAATGGCAGCAAGAAGAAGGAATTCTTCTTATTCCAAAACGTGGGGGGGGGGGGGGTCTAGGGTTTGATATCTCCACCCTTTATATATGGGAACCACGGTTTCTATTTCTTTAAAGCTCATTTTCCATCTTTTGGTAGGAACCGTGGGTTCCTACATTAGAAACCCACGGTTTCTTAAAAAATCTTTTGATTCTCCTTCATTTTTTTGGTAAAATCGTGGGTTCCCAGATTAGAATCCCACGATTTTTTAAAAATTCTTTTCCACAAAATATCTTTCTTCTAGAAAACCTTTGTATATAACCGTGGGTTCCTAACTTAGAAACCCACGTTTCTAAAATGTAAATACCTCCATT
Organism: Euptelea pleiosperma; assembly: GCA_035048495.1. Taxonomy (NCBI): domain Eukaryota; kingdom Viridiplantae; phylum Streptophyta; class Magnoliopsida; order Ranunculales; family Eupteleaceae; genus Euptelea; species Euptelea pleiosperma. Next base: position 10,138,362 of record CM068540.1, read on the forward strand.
TTTTTGAAAAGATTGAGTCAAAAAATTCCTTTTTGAAAAATGTTTGATTTTTAAAAATTCTTTTCAAAATTCTCTTCTTTCCTTCTTTAGCAGCCATTTCCAGTCCATGTTGGGTATGTGGGTCCCACTGGATGGCTGGGCCATGGGTAATGGGCCCGGGCCCGCACTTCATCTTGGCTTAGGCCCATAGGATTGAACATGAAGTGATGAGGGCCATTGGATTTATGAGATGGTAAAATGGATGATTGGGGACTGACTGAGCGATCGCATGGTAGAGATGGACGGTGATGATCGAGTAATGGAAATTGGCCAAGGTAGGCCATAGAATTGAGTGATTGAGGGAGGGGAGAGGATCGGATGATGTGGATTCAAGAGTAGAGAGAGAATGATGGTTTGGAGAGAGAGAGGAGAGAGAGAAATATTACAAAATAAAGAGAAAAATGATAGTATAGGGGCTTGAACCTTGGTCTTTGACTTGGTCTTCTGCATGCTTTACCAATTGAGCAAGTCCTCATCTTGTGTTAGTTGATAAGCTTTAATCTCCTTAGTCTCTTCTTTGAGGGCTTGCCTCTCCTTCCCTCTTAATCTTCTCTTAGGCTTTTCCGACTCTCTGGCTCTCCCGTCTTTGGCCTACATCTTTTTGTCCAAGTCCACTGGCTTTTGGGCTTTGATCATAGGTTCTAGAGGTTGATTGTGGGCCCACCAGTCTTGAGAACCGTCTGATCGGGTTTCCTGCGACAAAAGAAGCGCGTAATGAGACTCAATCAGAACGGCTTTATATCTAGACTTCCAAAAATGTGTTTAATGCATGCAAATATACCATTTCGTCCAGAAAAGTGTGTTTTACGCAATGAGATAGACTCTTACGTAGAAAAGTGGATAATTAGAGCAGTTTTACGTAGGAGAGTGCGATAACGCTAACAGGATAAGTGCTTAAAATAAGCACTTTTGAGCGAATATCACAATATTTTGGTTGGGGGTGGGTATTTACCAAAACTCATGTATTCCTTTTGATAAATATATAAAAAAAAAAAAAAAAAAGAAGGTTGTTTTTGGGGTGATTTCCGATGTTCTCCAAAAGTTTTCTAGAATTTCAAAAATGTGTCAAATACCCTGACTTTGATTAGCTGAAAACCTCCGTTAAGTCAGTATTGAGGATGCCAATTTTTGTTTAAGGTTAGCTTTGAGTCAAGTCAAGCGTGGCTATAGCAGGTTTGAAAACTCAGAAAAACTCAGATTTGGCACAATTGTACACTATCAACATCAGAGTCGTCCTAAGTTTTGAAACTCTAGAGATCCTATGAGAAGAATTGTGGAGACCTAACCCTGTGAGCTTTCGAGCCTTTAATCATTTCAGAGGTTTATACAACAAATCTGAGTCACTAGATGACTCAATATTCTTCATGCCCACAATATTCGTTGAGAGATCTCATTATCTTTTGCTTCGATCATAAAACTCGGAACGACATCAAAATTGGATTACTACAACAGAACCTTCTCTGTATCCAGTCAAGACAGTATACATGATAGTGCAAACCCTAGAAAATGATTTAGGCCATTTTTTCTGAACCATTTAGCCTTTTCACTCACCTGAATTATACTTCACTAGAAACCCTTTGAACCTTTCTATAAAAGCCTTTTCTTTGCAAACCCATCAACCTAAAATCCAGTCCAGCTACGACACATGACTGGCTACCCTTATTTTGAGATGGACAAAAGAATAACTGATGTGGGTATACCGTGAAAAAGAAAAGTAAAGAAGAAGAATCAAAAGGAAAAGAAAGTGGTTCAAGCCAAAAACAAAATATGGAAAGAAAGTATGAAGAAGAGCTGAAAAGAAATTGAGCAGTCTCAGAAATATCAAGAAAAAGAGAAAAATACGAAAAAAGGAAAAAGAACCAGATAATGGTGTTACGCCGCAGGAAAAATGCAAGAAAATGGCAATATCCTCTCAAGATCTTTGAAATCCTGTATACCTTTATTTTTCTACACCTGACCTAAGCCTCATTACAACCCAGGAAAGTCCTACTTGATTCTAGGATAGCACGATCATAAAATGTGGAGATTGGAGAAAGAGAAGCTATAGAGTTTGATCTGACGTTCCCGAGTGAAGTGGTATTCCAATCATGAGATCTTCTTCTGTTAAAGATGTCCTTCCTTCAAATAAAACATATGTGAGATATTTTGCCTCTTTATATTAAATACATCTCCTCACATATAAATTGAGAGAAAAGAAGAAAACCCTTCTTGTGTGATTCTATTCTGAGTGCTAAACATGTGAGATTTGAGGTCGAGGCATAAAAACTTAGAGGTGATTTGGAAATCTTTACTGTCGGATGATGAGAACGTTGAGCACACACACACACAGAGTCTGACTATTCTGGGTCATGATTAACAGTTTGTAGTCTTGCCAAAACTTTCAAACTCTTCGCTAGCATGTAACTGTTTTTGCATCCATTCAATGATTTTACGAACGGTGTTTTCCCGGAACTAATATGAAAAAGTGTGCAGCATGTGCAGAGCCCTTTTAAGCTCATTTATTTTGCACTAATTGCCAAGGATTGGCAATATGCTGGTTGGGGGTTGTGATATTCGCTCAAAAGTGCTTATTTTAAGCAATTATCCTTTTAGCGTTATTGCATTCTCCTACGTAAAATACTCTATTTACCTACTTTTCTACGTAAGAGTCTCTCCTGTTGCGTAGAACACACTTTTCTGGACGAAATGGTATATTTGCATGCATTAAACACATTTTTAGAAGTTTAGATATTAAGCCGTTCTGATTAAGTCTCATTACGCGCTTCTTCTGTCGCAGGAAACCCTGATTAGATGATTCTCGAGACTTGTGGGCCCACATGGATCATGAAAGCCCATTATCAAAGCTTAAAGAGTCCACAGGCTATGTCTAGAAGATATGAGCCTATTATGGGCTGAACAAGGGGATCGAAGAGCTGGCCCAAGGAACCACGAGAGCGGGAGAGCTGATAACCAAGAGAAGGACCAAAGCATTTAAAGCCATATCAAATGATGGCCAGCTCTACTGGCAAAGCTCAAGTGAAGAACAATGGAAAACCAGGGTTCATGACCCTCTGCCAATACTTTTTCTGATATTTTCTCTCTCATCTCTCCTTATTCTCTCTCTTCATTTCTCGGTCCTCGAATCTATTGACTTAACCCCAGAACTCCTGCTCATTGGCTCTGTCTCATCTCCCTTAGCTTTCTGACCGTTGGATCTTCCATCGGGCCGTTGAATCTCTATAGATCGCCATCTGATCTATCAATTCTATGCATCCGACCATCCGATCGTGCTACCGATCAGTCGATCATCCATCCTATCAACCACCCGATCTCCATTGTAAAATATTAGTCCCTAAGGCAGGTTTGATTGTAGAGAAATGCCTCAGATGACTGATTGTGGCTGAGAGCGTAGAGCTCGATTTCCGAAGAAAGGAAAATACATTTTTCCTTGATGGGTATTTCCAGGGGAAAATGCATTTTTCTCCCCTGGCAACCAAACGCACCCTAACCCACATCCATCGAGCCTAGTGGCCCACTATCCTTCTCACCTACCTTCTGGCCCATGGCCGATGCACTCTGGGCCCACGATTTGTAGCGTTCCCATTGGCCAACCACTGGCCGACTCGTGGCGTCATCTCTCGGCCAACCACTGGCCAACACGTGGCATCAGCTCTTGGCCTAGTGGTCATGGCCAAACGGCCCATTAACCACGAGCCCAAGCCAGCAAAACCCCTGGTTCAAAAATAAAAATGAAAATAAAATAATAATAAAAAAATAAAAAAATAAAAAATTTTCTTTTAGAAACCATGAGTTTCTAAGTTTAGAAACCCACGGTTTCTACTTAAGGAGAGGGTTAAAACCCTTCGGCTCTCTCTTCTTCCGCCCCCGCCGCTCGGACACCCTTTCCTCCTCTTCCCTTTCCCCTTCTTCTTCTCCTCTGGCGTGCCATCGCCGGTGAGGAGTGGAGCGCCTCCTCCTCCTTCTTCTCCTCCTCCTTCTTCTTCTTCTTCTTCTTCTTCTTCTTCTCTTTCTTCTTCTTCTCCTTCTTCTTCTTCTTCTTCTTCTCCTCTTCCTCCTCCTCTTCTTCTTCTTCGTTTTCTTTTTCTGTTGCCGGAGTTGCTGGTCTGCAACTCCGGCCGGCGAACCGAGCGCCACCACCGTCCTCACCACAGCGAGCTGGTGAGGGTCCTCCCCCTCTCCTCCTATCCTTCTTCTTCCTCTTCGTTTTCTTCTTCTTCTTCTTCTTCTTCTTCTTCTTCTTCGCTTTCTTCTTCTTTTGCCGGAGTTACAGGTCTGCAACTCCGGCCGGCGAACTATGCTCCACCACCGTCCTCTTCACAGCATGCTACGGTGAGCCCTTCTCACATTCTATTCCTCTCTTCTATCCTCTCTCTCTTACCTCAACACGTTACACAACTCTTACCTCCGTTCTGTCCACTCCAAGAAGAGGAGCCGTCAGCCACCACCGTCCTCCATTGGAGGCCTGCAACTCCGCTTCTTCCACGGCCATTCTTCTCACCGAAAGGAGAAAATAAAGAGAGGAAAGGAGGGAACCAACTGCTGGTGCACTCCACGCCGTTGGACACCACCGTGCTGCCCCTTCTCCTTCTTCATCTTCTCTACAGCACTGCTGCAACTCCAGTGAAGAACCAGCAACTTGCCAGCGCCTCACCGCCCTCTTCTTCTTCTTCCTCTCTTCTTCTCCACAAGGAGCACCATCCTCCACCATCACCCCACTACCATTTTCTTCTTCTTCCAGTTCATCTTCTTCTTTTCTCCTCCTTTACCCACCGTCTGCAACAGCAGTTGTTGCTCACGGGTTCTCTACCCCATCTCCTCCACCTACCCATCTCTCCAAGTCGGAGGTGCCTTCCTAGTATTGGTGTGTAACGACCTCCCTGTTGCACCCATGTGACCTCATCACTTCTCTCCATCTTGGTGCTATAAGATCTGCACTCGTCACCTATTGCTACCTCTCAATCCTTCACCCAACCATTCCTTCTCTAGGAACTCGAACATCCACCATTGTTGCTGCTTCACCATGTTTCTAAACCTCTACTCTATTATCTTCTCTCTGTCTACTAGCCGTCCAAACCCTTCTCTACCCTGCTCCATAAGAAAGAAAATGATAAATGAAAAGCATTGCCATTAGCATCTCCTCCCTTGAATGGTGCGTCTCCAGCCAATGCCCAAGCACTGTAGCACCACGTGGAACACCACCATGCTGTCATGCTTCCCCACCACGTGACCGGCTTCCGCATCATGGCCATACATCTTCTCTATCCATCTTCACCATTGGTAAGTTCCGCATCAAGGTAATTTTCCCTCTTCGCTTTCTCTCTCCTCATTCTCTCATCACTTTCTCTCTCTAAAACCTCCCTTTCTTTCTCTAGGTTTCATTTCTCTCTCTACTTTCTCTCTCTAGGTCTCCATCTCTATTTTCTTTATGCTTTATAGAATTGTCATTTTATTATCTTTTTATTAGAAGTTTGTATCTCAACATTTGATTCGAATAAAATTTAGTTTGATTTTGCAATATTGTGTTTAATTCTTGTTCTTAGTTTACTTTCGTGTTTTTGGTTGCTTGTGAAAATTTCTCTCTCTAAAAATCACTAAGCATGTTTTAAATCGCTTCACCATTCTCACCCCACCACAATTTCTGAGATAAATCCGTCATTTCATGTTCATGAATTGCGCGACTTAACCCCGAGTGCGGATCGACATCCGACACGAATCCCTATACAAAAGTTTATATTTTGCAGAATTAAAATGCGGATCAAATTACAAATCTTGTTGATTCTAGGGTTTCCGTAACCAACGACGCGGGAAAATCCTACTATCAGTAAGTGTGTTTGATCCATCCTATACTTGTTTTTTTTCAAGATTTTATTTTTCTTTCATTAGGTAATGGTTGATACTCATTATAAATTAATTTTAACAATATTTATTTTATTTTTATTGGATTGATTTTTATTTTGGGCCACCATAATGGGTTTGGCCATGATTTATTTTACAACTATAACAGATGACTATGATCTTTATCATATTTGTTATATTTTATGATTTAAATATTTTTATAATTATTTTTTCTAAATACTTTTATTAATATATATTTTCCAAAACCGTTTAGTTTATATTTTTCTGATTTGTATTGATTAAGTTATGATTTTTCTAAATTGTTGGACTTTACAACATAACCCAGAATTTTAGAGTTTACATGGTCCACTTCACTTGAGATTTCGATTTAAATGTTTAACCTAAATATTTTTCTAATTATTTTTCATAGATACTTCTATCAATCTAGTTTCTAAAACCTTTGAGTTTGTATTTTTCTGATTTGTATTGATTAAGTTATAATTTTTCAAACGTGCTAGACTTTTCTTTAAAACCCAGAATTTTAGATTTTACATGGTCCAATTCACTTAGAATTTTGATCTCTATTTTTAACCTAAATATTTTTCTCATTATTTTTTATAGATACCTCTATCAATCTAGTTTTTAGAACTTTTGAGTTTATATTTTTTTGATTTGTGTTGGTTAAGTTATGATTTTTCTAAGTTGTATGACTTTACCAAAAAATTTAGAATTTTAGATTTTATACGGTCCAGTTCACTTGGGATTTTGATCTATATTTTTAACCTAAATATTTTTTTAATTATTTATCTCTATTAATCTAGTTTTTAAAACCTTTGAGTTTGTATTTTTTGATTTGTATTGATTAAGTTATGATTTTTCAAACGTGTTAGACTTTTTTATAAAACCCAGAATTCTAGATTTTACACGGTCCACTTCACTTAGAATTTCATTCTATATTTTTAACCAGAATATTTTTCTAATTATTTTTCATAGATACCTCTATCAATCTAGTTTCTAGAACCTTGACTTTGTATTTTTCTAATTTGTATTGATTAAGTTATGATTTTTCAAATATCTGGGATGTTTCTGTAAAACCTAGAATTCCAAATTCAGTCCAGCCCATTTCATTAAGGGTTTTGACCTATATTTTGAATTTGAATATTTTTATATTTATTTTTTTTAAAAACCTCTGTGAATCTAGTTTTTAAATCCATTGAGTTTATATTTTTCTAATTTATATTTATTTAGTTATAATTTTTACAAGAAACTATATTTTCTGTGAACTACCTATTTCTTGGATTTTGGACGATTAATGACTTTGGGAACCCTTAGTGGTTCGGTCATGACTTATTAACTATTAAGGGATTTAGCCCTTGTTGTTTGACTAAACCCTAGATGGTTTGACCTATACTTGTGTGGCAGACTTTCAAGAGATTGGGAGAATATTTTTTTGCATGGATTGGGGCCCACATCTTTAAGATATGCATGAATAAACGGTTTTCAAAAAAGAGAAAGGGGGGGGGGGTTACCAAGAAAGGAGAGTGCTGCCCATATAAATAGGGAGGAAACCCTACCTCTCTTTTCTCTTCTCCCCACGTTCCTTCTCTCTCCTCTCTTCCCACTCTAAGCCGTCAACCCCTCTTCCATTCCTCTGAATTCCCCAAGCCGTTTGATCACAAGAAAAAAAGAAAAAAAAAAAAAGAAGAAGGAAAGTAGAAGAGGAAGAAGAAGAGGAGGATGGAGGATGAAGCCGTAAGGCTCATCTCCCCGATTGGATCGCTCTCCACCTTCGTTGAACGAGCTGCAGCCAGCAACAACTACCACACCTTGGCTGGACGTTCACACCCACCACCAGCAACACACTTGTTGGATTAGCAACCACCACGCCACCATCTCACGCCGCCATCACCATCTCTACGGCCTGTTGCTGCTGCAACACTCTCTCTCACGCCCCTTTCTTCCAAAACCGTTACTTCACCGCCCCTCTCCAAACCATCCAGCCGTTCTCTTCTCCTTTCCAAGCCGACCTCTCTTCACCGTCCCTCTCCCCCATCTCTTACACCCTCTCTCTCAGCCGTTTTCTCCCCCCTCTCATCTTCTCTCTTCCGATTCAAAACCCTAGACACCCAAGCTCCAAAAAGGAGGAAGCTCTTGAGCTTCTCTCTAAAAAACCGTCACCCCTTTACCGTCCTTACCCAAGAAAAACCCAGCAAAAGCAAAAAAAAAGAAGAAGAAGGAAGATCAAAAGAAGAAGAAGAAAAAGAAGGAGGAGGGAAGGACTCCCTCACCTATCCAAACCGTGGCCGTCCTCCTCCATCTCCTTCACCGCCACCTGTTGCTGTCACGGCCTGCAAGTTGTAGGCCATTAAACCTTGCTCCATCCACTGCCTATAACGGCTCCCAACCACCTGCTTGTTCCGCCGTTGCAACCTCCATCTCCGATCAGCACGCTTCACAGCTCACCCCACAACTTACTGCTGGTTCTCCTTGAACCGTTGATCCATAACCTGCTTCTCCACCGTGAAGCTCATACCTGCTACAACCACCTCACGTCTTCCTCATCTTGGGTTGGCTGTTCAGCAACCCATCGTCATCTCTCACTAGCAAGCAGCCCAAGCCTCCAACTCCTGCAAATCCAAAAGAAAAACAAAAAAAAAAAAGGGAAGAGGAGAGAGGAGGTACGGTCTCTCTCTCTTGAGCAGGTGTTGCAACTTGCAAACATCAGCAAGTGCTGCCACCATACGCTTCAGCCACCCCCGGTAGGATCTCAACTTTCTCTCTCTAAATCAGTCTCCCTCTCTCTAGAATTTTTAATTTTCTCTCTCTAGATTTTTTAATGCTTAGGAGTCATCTTTAATGCTTTGTAACTAGTTCATCTTTCTTGGAATTGTAAGTTACTTTCAAGTTATTCAAATAAATAAAATTGTTTATTTCATGCAAAGTATTGTCTTTTATTCTGTGGTTGTTTCTTAAGTAGCTCAGGTCAATTTCTCTCTCTAAAAATCGCCAATAATTATTTTAAATCGATCATCATTCTCACCACTCCATCTTCTTAGTAAAAATTTCTGAGAAAAATTCGTCATTTCATGTTCACTGCTTGCACAAACTAACCCCGAGTGCGGATCGACATCCGACACGAATCCCTATACAAATCTATCAATTTTGCAGGATAATCGGATAAAAATTACAAATCTTGTTGATTCTAGGGTTTCCGTAATCAACGACGCGGGAAAATCCTACTTTCAAATGGCGCCGCTACCGCTCGGGTGTACGGGAGTGCGAAAAAGGACGTAAAGACGGAATTGGAAAGTTACTGAAGAGAAAAGCTGCTCAATTTGGACAGCCTGACCTTTCTGGGAAACTTTCTATTTTTTGTTTTTAGTGATTTTTAGCAGTTTTTAAATTACTATTTTTAATGCCTCGGAAGGCCGAGTGCAATTTGTAATAATTTAGGAATTTTACAGCTTTCCATATAACTGCTAGATCTTGTTCTAGGGTTTTTTAGAAACCCTAGATTAAGTGGAAAATAACAAAAAAATTCAAAAAAATCAAAATTCAAAAAAATTAGGGTTTTATATTCTGCAGATTTTTAGAAATCACCAATCAAGGATTTGCAATTTTTGGAAAGATTCCAAAATCTTGAAACTCTGCTTAATTAGGGTTTCCCCTCTTAGAAGTTTCCTCTTTAGAAGAATTTCTAATTTTAGAAATCTTCCGAATTTGAAAAAGTCTGCAAAAGGAAACACCCCAAATTTAGCAGAATTTCAATTTTGAGAAATTTCCTAAAATTGTAAGGGATCTCGCAATCAAATCTTTCTTGGAAGATCTCCACCATTCGGGAACCTTTCCAATCTAGGTATTTTCTAATCTGGAAATTCCTAAATTTTAACCCATCTCGAATTTGGAAACTAATTCAAAAACTTGCCTAAATCTAGTGCTTGTTCAGTGAACCCTAAAAAGGCAAGGATCTTCCAAATAGAACTCCAAATACCTAGACCGTGCGATCTAACTGTTTCTGCAGGAACACGATCCAGTGTGGGTAGGGAGCGAAAGCTCAAAGAGGTGGAGTCGGGCCCAAGCCCATTAGGATACCCCTCCCTAACCCACGGAGGCGACCCCGTGGCGTGGCCCACGGGAGGTAAGTCCCTATCCTCGCCTTGAGTGCGATACGGTGCTATTGGGTGCATCATTGCCGCTTGTCTATTTGCTTTCGCATTCATATTACTTGACTTGCATGGCGTGGCCGTTAATCAATCAACTCTAAGAGAGTAGACCCAGCTCCAAATTAAAACTGGTGGGATTTCATCACCCACCTCATCATTCTAACTGATTTGATCCCGAGGCTCCATTTAATCAAAAAGAATCAAGAAGTAGAGCCAATTAGCCCGGTGTTCGAGGAAAAATCCACTCAAAGCGAACCCGCTTAAACATCCAATCGAAATAAGACCACGAGCGTGGGTCCCTGTTATCTAATACACCCATAAGTCCCTGCTACTTAAGTACACTGAGCTCGACGTGGCATCTTGGACTATTCGACGATTAGTTGCGTGTGGACTAGCAACATGCATCAACCCTAGCTTAACCTGAGGGAATACTCTTCTTATCCACTTGACCAATCCGGTTAGTCTGGGACGTACTTAAGTCAGCCATTGTGCCGCACGTCTGTCTAGGCTTCGGATTGCCTTGTTGTTAATTAGAGTTAGTACTAAAGGATTCGCTCTGAAGAGTATAGCCTGGTGAGAACCTCTGAGTGCAAAATAGTTAGTCCGACGGTTAAAAGATAAACCAGTGGTCCGCCCACTGTCATAATCTACTCTAGCCCCAAAACTAACAAAGATAATTCCTAAAATACATCCTGATTGCTTACAATAGGATTATCTGTGCTTGGTGTGCACCATTTAGGATAGTGTTCCTCTCTGGCAACTTTTTGCCAAGTATAGAGCTTCCCTCCTCAGCGTATGCCCATTTGGACTCGTCCGAACAAACGCTTGATTCGATCTGAGAATCACGTACCTACAGTGGATCCTCTACTGAATTCTTCCCCATCTCTTTCCCCACCCGCCTCCCCCAGTACTACTACCTTTGTAGTCATGGCAGTCGAACAACCTCTTATCGAGACGTTCGCCCCTATCTCTGCTAATCTGCCCACTTGCATTATTCTCCCACCTACTACGGCGGTATAATTTGAGATCAGGCCATAGACGATCCAACTACCTTTCGTGGTCTCCCAAGAGAAGACCCATATTCCCATATTAGGGAATTCCAACATGTCATCCTACTTTTCAAGAATCAGAACCTTGATGATGACAATGTGCGTCTGCGAGTTTTCCCATTCTCGCTCAAAGACTGAGCCTCAGATTGGCTCTACTCCTCACCCGCTGATTCAATCAGCAGTTGGAAAGAATTGGTGGGCAAATTCATGTCTAAATTCTACCCCATGACTCGGACCAACCAAATGAAGCAACTCATCCAGGACTTTCAACAGAAGTCCGATGAGAAATTTTTCGAAGCGTGGGATAGATTCCAAGACTACCTGACTAAGTGTCCCCACCATAGCATCGACAAGGGAAATCTTGTCCATGTCTTCTACAAGGGACTTATTGATGAGTCCCGGACCATGGTAGAGTCAATGTGCCAAGGAAAATTCCTACACCAAACTCCGACCAATGCATACAAATTCTTGGGAGAGTTAGGAGAAGACTCTCAACATTAGACGACTGACTCAGAGTTTAGTCGAACCACTTCGGTCTAAAGGACAACCAAGGGACATGATGCTACAGCTGATACTGAGCTTCGATCTGTCATTCAAGAGTTGAGCAAGTCAGTCTCGGCACTGGCTGTGTCAGTACAAAAGCCTACTCAATAATCCACCCCAGTCATGCATGTGGGACACGAGAACCCTATAGAATCCTGCACCCTTTGTCTGCAAACCTCCCATACTACTGAGCATTGTCCTTTGAATGAATGATGGTCTAATCCTCTTCAGGAAGAAGTTTGTGCTTTTAGCACATACAAACCACCCACTCAGAACTCGTATAGTCAATCTTATCATCCTGACATGAGAAATCACCCTAACTTCTCTTGGAGACCTCAGTCTACTCAACCGCCAGCTCAACCTCCGCGTCAACCTCAGGGCATGTATCCCCCTGGGTTCAATCAACCCACTAGGCAATTCAATCAGGGTCAGTACCAGCAAAGTCAGTACCCGTCTACTCAGAACCAGCAGTTCCAACAGGGTCAATACTCTGGACAACAGAGCACATTTCAGAATCAGCAAAGAGTTCCCCAGAACTTTCAGAACCAACAGATTGTCCCAACTAATTCTTCCGCCTATAACTATAATGCCCCGATGAGCTCGAGTCGCGAATTGGTGCCTCAGCTCCCATTAGCTGCTCCCCAACAGTCGGTCCCCAAACCCGGTATCGAGGACCTTCTAGCTCAACTCATTACTCAATCTATGCAACGCCTAGAGCAACAGCAACAGCAATCCATGCTTCGTCTAGAGCAACGTCTAGGTAACTTAGAAGCTGAGAAAGCTAAGGGGATCTTTCCTAGCCAACCCATTGCCAACCCTAAAGGAAATGCCAAAGGGGCAGTATATGAGATCGGATCCCAATCTCAAAGCCAGAATGAGAACTATCAAGGGGAGGTGCAAGCTGTAACCACCCTACGATCTGGAAAAACTGTGGACATGGGAGTACAACCACCGCTGGTGCCATCTCCAGCACCCATCACTTGTACAGAGGAAACTAATATCAATCCTACCTCTGCTTCTTCTACTTCTGCACCAACATCAGATATCCCTGTGCAGAAATCGAAGGCTAAAGACAAATCCATTTGTCGAGTAAAGCCTCCCTTCCCGGACAGACTTGTCCAAGATAAGCGAGATCAACAATTCTCAGAGATCTTAGATGTCTTTAAAGACGTCCAGATCAATATCCAATTCCTTTCTGCTATCAAGCAAATCCCTTCTTATGCCAAATTCCTCAAGGACTTGTGCACAGTTAAGCGGCGTACGCATGTACCCAAGGCTACCTTCTTGGTCGAAAAAGCTACTGCGTTCATTCAACGCAACAGTGTGATCAAACACAAGGATCCAGGTAGCCCAACTGTCCAATGTGAAATTAGAGACAACTTTAGCTGCACTGCCTTGCTAGATTTAGGGGCTAGCGTTAACCTCATACCATTCTCGGTATATCAGCAGTTAGGACTGAAAGATATGAAGCCTACCAATGTCACCCTGAAATTGGCTGATCAGTCCATCAAGATTCCAAGGAATTATTGAAGATGTCCTAGTAAAAGTCGCTGACTTTTATTATCCTGTGGACTTTATCATTCTCGACACCGAGCCGTGTCAGGATAACCGCATTTCAGTCATCTTAGGCCGTCCATTCCTTGCCACCGCGAACGCACACATCGGGTGTCGGGACGGAAACATGTCCATTGCTTTCGGTAACCTCAAAGCTGAGGTCAATATCTTTCGTTTAATGCAACAAGATGCCGATCGCGAAGTGACTGATGAAATGTGTGCCGTTGAGAGTCTAATCCCGGACTCCACCGAAGATATTCTTAAGCAGTGTCTAGAACACTTTGGAGCTGACTTTGCAACAAAGTCAGCTATTTCTGATCTCAATGATCTTTTGGAGACTGCTCCACTGATAGAGATCCCCGCTCCACTCATCGAGTTTGAGCCTCTAATAACCATGGCCAGAGAACCTATCCTTCCTTTACCTACTGAAGTCAAACCTCTTCAATCCGTGTCTTCTGTGACACCTACTTCAACTCCCTCTGCTCCGACATTGGAGCTTAAGCCTCTTCCCACAGATCTTTCCTATGCCTATCTTGGTCCTAAGGAAACCTACCCTGTCATTATTGCTTCCGCTTTGTCTACGAGTGAACGTAAGAAACTTCTCGAGTTGCTCAACGAGCACAAATCTGCGATAGGTTGGACTATAGATGATATTCGAGGCATAGACCCCTCGGTGTGCCAACATCTCATCTACCTCGAGGATGAATCCAAAACCTCTCGAGAACACCAGAGGAGGTTGAACCCCATCTTGAGGGATGTAGTCCGGGACGAGGTCCTTAAACTGTTAGATGCGGGTATCATTTACCCCATCTTCGATAGCAAATGGGTGAGTCCTATTCATGTCGTCCCTAAAAAGGCAGGATTCACAGTTGTGGAAAATAAGAACAAGGAAATGGTAACCTAGCGCCTGAAGAAAGGGTGGAGAGTCTGCATCGATTACCGACGACTCAACACCAACACTAGGAAAGACCATTTTCCTTTACCCTTCATAGACCAAATGTTGGAGAGACTAGCAGGTCACTCCTATTACTGCTTCCTCGATGGTTACTCAGGGTATAATCAAATACCCATCGCCCCTGAGGATCACGAGAAGACAACTTTCACCTATCCCTTTGGCACTTTTGCCTACAAGCGCTTGCCATTTGGCCTCTGCAATGCACCCGCGACCTTTCAAAGGTGTATGATGAGCATATTCTCTGACATGGTGGAAAAATTCCTTGAAGTCTTTATGGATGACTTCTCAGTCTTTGGGTCATCCTTTGATGACTGTCTGAACCATCTAGGGCTTGTACTTCACCGTTGTCAAGACAAGCGACTTGTCCTCAATTGGGAGAAATGCCACTTCATGGTAAAGAAAGGCATAGTTCTGGGACATGTCATTTTCCATCAGGGCATTGAGGTCGACAAAGCTAAAATCGATATCATCTCGACCTTGCCCATTCCTAAGTCCGTATGTGACATCCGATCCTTTTTGGGACACGGAGGATTCTATAGGCGATTCATCAAGGACTTCTCTCAAATCACTCGACCACTGTCCCATCTCTTGGCTAAAGATAGTCCTTTCGACTTTAATGCTGACTGTGTCAAGGCATTCGAGCGTCTCAAATCTGAGCTCACTACTGCGCCCATTATCCGTCCCCCGGACTGGACTCTACCTTTTGAGGTAATGTGCGATGCTTCTGACTACGCTTTAGGAGCTGTTCTAAGGCAGAGAGTTGACAAAAGGTCACACGTGATCTACTACGCGAGCAAAACTCTCAACTCTGCCCAAATGAATTACTCCACCACTAAGAAAGAACTCCTGGCGGTAGTCTTCGCCCTTGATAAATTCCGTCAGTACCTCTTAGCCACTAAGGTGGTCGTGTACACTGATCATGCAGCCCTTCGTTATCTCATGTCAAAAAAAGAAACTAAGCCTCGATTAATTCGCTGGATTCTCTTACTGTAGGAATTCGACCTCGAGATCAAGGATAAGAAAGGAACTGAGAATGTAGTGGCTGATCACTTGTCTAGATTGACTTTAGAGTCATCCTTCGACAACCAGCCCATCCATGAGACCTTTCCAGACGAACAACTGTTCGCTATCTCTGTTAATCCTTGGTATGCTGACATTGTCACCTACCTTGTTACCGAAGAAATGCCTTCACACTGGTCAAAACAGGACAAAAGCCAATTCCTAGCAAGAGTTAAGTACTACTCTTGGGATGACCCTTATTTGTATAAATATTGTCCTGACCAGATCATTCGTCTCTGTGTCCCTGAGTCGGACCAACTCAATATCTTGTCCTCATGTCATGACCAACCTTGTGGTGGTCATTTCAGCACTAAGAAGACTGCAGAAAAAGTTCTGCAATGCGGATTCTACTGGCCCACATTATTTAAAGATGCCCACATCTACAGCAAAACCTGTCCTAATTGCCAGCATCTAGGCTGCATCTCCCAGCGGAACATGATGCCACTAACTCCCATCCAGGTCGATGAAATATTTGACATTTGGGGCATCGACTTCATGGGCCCCTTTCCCGTTTCCTATGGTTTTGAGTACATTCTCCTTGTGGTAAACTATGTCTCCAAATGGATAGAAGCCATTCCCACCAAGACCAATGACCAAAAAGTAGTGGTCAAATTCCTAAAGGAGTTCATCTTCGCCCGATTCGGTGCCCCTAAGGCCATCATTAGTGATGGGGGCACCCATTTCTGTAATAGGATATTCGAGAAATTAATGAAAAAGTATGGCGTAACCCACAAGGTTGCCTTAGCTTATCATCCGCAGATGAAAGTAGGGTTTTTCCGCGTCGTTGGTAACGGAAACCCTAATCTCAACACATTTTTGTAATTATCCGATTCTTTTTTTTACTCAAATCCTGCAAAAATCACAGGCTTGTACAGTGGCTCGTGTCGGATGTCGATCCGCACTCGGGGTTAGTTAGCGCGACTCATGAACATGCAATGACGGATTTTTATCAAGAAAACATGGAGAGGTGAGAATGATGATCGATTTAAAATAATTATTGGCGACTTTTAGAGAGAGAAATTTCCCACAAGTAATTAAGACGAGAATAAATTGAGAATAAGACTGAAAACACAATACTGCAAAATCAATTAAACTTTATTCAATCATAGTGCTTACAAACTATCTTTGTAGAAATTACTAAAAACTTGACTATAAAGCATTAAAATTCTAGAGAGATTTAGAGATAGAAATAAGAACTAGAGAGAGAAAGTGAGATAGAGAGAAGAATAGCTAGAGAGAGAAACTAGGGAGAGAACATAAAGAAAGGAGTTTTAGATAGAGAGAAGGAGAAACCTATATAGAAAGAAAAAGATTGAGGGTTAGAGAGAGAAAAACTATACCTTGAATTTACCCAGATTTAGCCAATGGTTAGATCGGCCAAGAGAACATGAAAAGATGAGATCCGATGCATGGTGGCTGTTGTGCATGGTGAACGGGTCGATAGGATCTGCCCAATGTGAGAAGATCAAGCTTGCTGGAGGTCATGCCAAGTACGTGGCCGTGAGGAATTGGAGGAAGTGGGGAACGGTGTTGGTGATGATAAAGGAGAGGAATGATGGCTTACGATGTCAAAGACAACAAGGAAAGTTGCTGGACATGATTGAGGAAGGTGGGGAAGAAGTTGATGCCGACTAGAGATGTGTGTTGCAGGCTGACCGGAGCAAGGGATAACGCCGAAGAGGGGGGCAGTAACTGTGTGGATGAAGCGGAGTCTTTGAGACCTGCTCGTGAAGAGCAGTCAGTTGTGTTGGCAGCAAGGTACAGCAGCAGGTTGCAACGAGGGAAAAGCTTTAGAGAGGACAGCAAATGTTGGGTTGCAGCCGTGGAGATGCACACTAGCAGGTGAGAGAACCTACTTGTAGAGAGAACAATGGTGGAGCAAATTGTAGCAACATCTTTTGAGCTATGGAGGAGACGTCCTAGCCAAACTAGGAAGGGTTGGGACGGCTTGGTTTTGGATCTGGAAGTGGTGGTGGAGGCGGCTTGCAACGTGAGAAGGTAGAGGAGACGACTTCAGGTTTTGATGGAGGAGCAGCTGTGGAGCTTGCAGCCAGGTGATGGAGGGGATGTGCAGTCCTCTCTTCTTCTTCTTCTTCGTCTCTCCCTCCTCTTTTCTTTTTCTGTTTTTCTCTTCCGAAAAGATGAAGAGAATGGCGGCTTGGGAGTGAGAATGGAGAAGAAGAACTGCTGGAGTGTTGGGTGAGGAAGAAGGAGAAAACGTGATGGGATTAGGGTGTAACGGCTGGGGTTTAGGTTCCAAACATCATGAAGAAGATGGAAAATAGGAGAGAGGTCCTTTTTGAAAACGTGGGGGGGGGGGGGCCAGGATGTTGTTGTCCATGAAGATGTATATGAGATGACCTCAACGGCTTGGAGCTGGGATCCCCTTTCAATGGAGATCGTGGGTTTCTTTTTGGCAAGTGAGGGATCCATTTTCTTTTTAAGAAAGTAAAAAAAAACTCCCCTCTCTATAGAAACCGTGGTAGTCACCTTCCTTTTAAGTGAAAAGAGTTCTTTTCTTTTGAAGACCACTTCCCAAATTTGGCAAACACCCATGCCATTCACAAATAAGAAATTCTTTTAATTTCATCTTTGAATCCAGCCACTTTCCAAAAACATTTGGGCTTACCTTATAAAAGAAATTATTTTAAATCAAACTTTTCCAAAATCAAATGTATCTTTCCAAAGATAATCTTTAAATTCAAAAGATTTTTAAATCCATTTCTTTTCGCTTAATAAAGAGATCTTCATGTTTTGAAAAGTCAATATTTGAAATCTGGACCATCCATTTTTTTGTGGCTCTCTGATGGACACCCCTCTCACGTAGGTAAAAACACCTTCTCTTAGATAATCATTTATCTTGAAGATTGTGTGGCGATCACATAAAGAATCGGTGTGATGATGGGGATTAATGATCGAATGGATCATTTGACGATTGGATGGTGAGCGGATTATGGGAATTAGGAGAATCCGAGATCTAACGGTGGTCGGATGTATGATCTATTGGCGATCAGAGGGTAGACGAGGATGGTAATGATCGGACGATGGAGATCGGCCAAAGTAGGCCATAGGATAGAGTGATTTCAGAAGGAGAGAGGATCGGGTGGTTGAAATTTGAGAGTAGAGAGAATAAGGATTTAGAGAGAGAAGAGAGAAATTAATACAAAAATAAAGAAGAATTGCCTGCAGAGGCTCTTGAACCCTGGTCTTTGACTAGGTCTTCTGCATGCTTTACCAACTGAGCAAGCACTCACCTTGTGTTGGTTTATAAGCTTTAATCTCCTTAGTCTCTTCTTTGGAGGCTTGTCTCTCCCTCTCTTTTGGTCATCCCTTGATTCTGTCCACTCTCCGGTTCTTCTTCTCTCTTTGGCCTACATCTTCTTGTCCAAGTCCACTGGCTCTTTATGCTTTGATTAAAGGCATTGTAGGTTGATTGTGGGCCCACAATCCTAAAATTCTCCAATCGGGTTTCCTGCGATAAAAGAAGCACGTAATGAGACTTAATCAGAACGGCTTTATATCTAGCCTTCCGAAAATGTGTTTAATGCATGCAAATATACCATTTCGTCCAGAAAAGTGTGTTCTACGCAACAGAAGAGACTCTTACGTAGAAAAGTAGGTAAATAGAGTATTTTACGTAGGAGAATGCAATAATGCTAAAAGGATAATTGCTTAAAATAAGCACTTTTGAGCGAATATCAGCAGACTAGTGGTCAAGTAGAGGTTTTTAATCGTCAGATCAAGCAGATCTTGGAGAAGACGGTCAATACCACAAGTAAAGACTGGTCTACTCATCTCACTGATGCTTTATGGGCATACAGAACCGCCTACAAGACCCCACTCAATATGTCTCCCTATCGTCTCGTCTTTGGAAAACCCTATCATCTACCGGTAGAGATTGAACATCGTGCCCTGTGGGCCATTAAGAAACTCAACTTCGACCTCGACTCTGCAGGGGAGGAGAGAAAATTTCAAATGAATGAGTTAGAAGAACTCAGAAATGATGCCTACAACTTGTCCAAGAATTACAAAGCAAAAATGAAGTGGATACATGACAAGAGCATCCTCAGAAAAGAGTTCCATCCAGGACAGAAGGTCCTTCTTTATAATTCCCATCTTCATCTCTTCCCTGGAAAATTAAAATCTAGGTGGACCAGTCCTTATACGGTCACAGCAGTCACACCCTTTGGGGCAATCACTATTGAGGATCCCAAGGATCACTCCTCTTTTCAGGTCAATGGGCAGCGTCTAAAATAGTTCCATGAACTTGACGTATTGTTCATTCAGACTTTTGAGTTCGATCTCATCGATCCTGTCTATGTCGACTGATGATCCACTCAGTCTCCTGTGCTCCAACTTGGTTGGGGGTGCCTGTCACCCCCGTTGTGTCTGGCTGAAGACGTAAAACTTAGCACTTTCGGAAAGGCAATTCCGGTATTCCTAGAGTACATGAGTCGCATGCAGTTGTTATTATATCTATGAAAATGCAGGTACATTCATTCTTCCGATCATCAGGTATCACACACTGTCGAGTTTCTGCCGACTTGGTAACATCTTCCCTGAACCTTTTGAAAGTAGGGTTTTTCCGCGTCGTTGGTTTCGGAAATCCTAGATCTCAACAATATTTGTAATTATCCGATTCTTTTTCACTCAAATCCTGCAAAAATCACAGGGTTGCACAGTGGCTCGTGTCGGATGTCGATCCGCACTCGGGGTTAGTTTGCGTAATTCAACGACATGAAATGACGGATTTTTATCAAGAAAACATGGAGAGGTGAGAATGGTGATGGATTTAAAACATTCTTAGTGATTTTTAGAGAGAGAAATTACCACAAATAATCAAAAACACAAAAGTAAACTAACAAATGCAAAAATAATAATTTTATTCATCCTCAATGAGTCTTACAAAATCAAACTAAATTCAAAAATTAACCTAGAAAACCATAAAAATTAGAGAGAGAAATGAGAAAATGTAGAGAGAGAAACATCGAAGAAGGCTATCCTAGAGAGAGAAAATATGGGGGAGAGAGAAAGTGGAGAGATCTAGAGAGAGAAGAGAACTCTTACCTTGGAGTGGAGACGAATCAGCAAGGATGGGCAGCAACTAAAGACAAGAAGCTTTACCTCTTCCCACCTTCATTCTTCTTTACTCTTTTTTTTTTTTTTTTTTTTTTTTTTTTTTTTTTTTTTTTTTGGTTTTATTTTCTTGAGAAGATGAATATCAAGGAAGGAAAGAACGGTTTCAAGAGGTGGAGTGTATCAAGGGGGGAAGATGGAACGTGAATCCAACCATGGGGAGTGACGGCTTGGGCTTTTGTGAGAAGATGGAATGGGCGTGGAGGAGATGAGAACGTGGGAGTGTGAGTGGGAGACGTTGGTGATGGTTCCGGCAGAGGTGAGTTGCAGTGTTGAAGATGGAGTGCAGATTCCGGCGAGCTTCTCGCCGGAATCAATGGCAAGAGGCGGTGAAATAGGTGCAGCAGGCTGGTCTTCCACGAAATGGTGTTGCAGCAGCAAGTGGACGTGGTGAGGTGCAGGTCCGTTGGTGGAGCAGCTAGCGTTGAAACGGTAGGAGAAGGGGCTGGGCAGTGTAGCAGCTGCTATGGTTGGAGATGCTGTAGTTGTTGAAAGCGATGCAGAGCAGCAATGTATGGGCACAACGGGTTGCTGGTTAGGCGACCACAAAGGAGAGGAGCATGCTGCTAGTTCTAACGGAGGTGATTAGAAGTAGCAAGGCGAGAGGGTTGCAGGGACTGGTGTTGCCGCCTGCAACACTAGCAAGTCGTCCACAAAAAGAGAAGGGCGGCTAGGAGATGGGAGAGGGGAGGTGCGTCTTCAACGAATCCTCACCTTTCTTCTCTTCCTTCTACCTTTCTTTTCTATTTTTTTTTCTTTGGTGGTGCGAGAAGAGCAAGGGGCGGTAGTGAGTTGCAGACTGCAGCTCCTTGAAAGAAGATGGAGAGGGCGACTAGGTTAGAGAAAGTGGTGAGAGAGAGTTTTGATGGAGAGAGTGAGATTAGGGTAAAAACGTGGAGAGTTATTTTTGGAGGAGGCGTCCCAATGCAAAAGGAAAGAGTGGGTTTCCTTTTATGGAGGAAACGGTTTGGGCCAAAATAGAAATCAGGGAGGAAGAGAGACGGTCAAGAGAGAGAGAGCTCCCTTCTCTTTCTCCTCTTGTGGACCCCACTATGTGATGGGCAACAAATACATGGGAATTAATCCCATGCATTTTCAAATGGCTTGGCCTCTTTACACATTGCTAAGCCCATGGGCCCTTACCTTAGCACTTCAGCAAGTGCATGGCTGCCCCCTTTGCCTCATGGCCTTGCTGCCACCCTTGCAATATGGACCCCACTTTAGCAACTTCAGCTTCTACTTGTCTTTTCCTTCCCTTGGTCCAACTTGTCCTCTCCCCAATAAGGTGAGATGCACCCTATCAATACCTCCAATGGAGGATATTTCTTTGTGTAGTAGATTATCCGTCCACCCTCTTCTTCATTAGGTAGGATATTATCCCATGCATCTTTAGCTTCTTGTCCATTGGAGTTTTATTTTTGGTTCTAGGATATGGGCTTGGGCCCATTGAAGCTAATGAGAAGTTGTTCTCCACAAAACTATCAAGATCTTTTGAATTTCATGTTGTCTCATGCTATGAGGTCACCACTTGCCCTGCAACTTGTATAGCCTTGGCCCACATATATCTTTGGCTCGTTACCTCGGCCAATCCATGGAATCATGTGTCGCAATTTGTGTGTCCACTGGCTCTTTGATTATCCTTTGGCTCGGCCTACTCTTGGCGCATATCTTCTTGCCTTAGCTTGTTAGGCTATTTCAGCTTTGATAATGACTTTTGTGGTCGATTTTGGGCCCGCATGCCATCAACATTTCCCAATTAGTGCTCTTGGTCTTTCACTTGGTCTTCTGCATGCTTTACCAATTGAGCAAGTCCTCATCTTGTGTTAGTTGATAAGCTTTAATCTCCTTAGTCTCTTCTTTGAGGGCTTGCCTCTCCTTCTCTCTTAATCTTCTCTCAGGCTTTTCCGACTCTCTGGCTCTCCCGTCTTTGGCCTACATCTTTTTGTCCAAGTCCACTGGCTCTTTATGCTTTGATTAAAGGCATTGTAGGTTGATTGTGGGCCCACCAGTCTTGAGAACTGTCTGATCGGGTTTCCTGCGACAAAAGAAGCGCGTAATGAGACTCAATCAGAACGGCTTTATATCTAGACTTCCAAAAATGTGTTTAATGCATGCAAATATACAATTTCGTCCAGAAAAGTGTGTTTTACGCAATGAGATAGACTCTTACGTAGAAAAGTGGATAATTAGAGCAGTTTTACGTAGGAGAGTGCGATAACGCTAACAGGATAAGTGCTTAAAATAAGCACTTTTGAGCGAATATCACAACCCCCAACCAGCATATTGCCAATCCTTGGCAATTAGTGCGAAATAAATGAGCTTAAAAGGGCTCTGCACATGCTGCACACTTTTTCATATTAGCTCCGGGAAAACACCGTTCGTCAAATCATTGAATGGATGCAAAAACAGTTACATGCTAGCGAAGAGTTAGAAAGTATTTGCAAGACTACAGACTGATAATCATGACCCAGAATAGTCAGACTCTGCGTGTGTGTGTGCTCAACATTCTCATCATCCGACAGTAAAGATTTCTAGATCACCTCTAAGTTTTTATGCCTCGACCTCAAATCTCACACGTTTAGCACTCAGAATAGAATCACACAAGAAGGGTTTTCTTCTTTTCTCTCAATTTATATGTGAGGAGATGTATTGATATATGAAAGCAAAGATCTCACATATGTATTATTTGAAGGAAGGACATCTTTAACAGAAGAAGATCTCATGATTGGAATACCACTTCACTCGGGAACGTTAGATCAAACTCTATAGCTTCTCCTTCTCCAATCTCCACATTTTATGATCGTGCTATCCTAGAATCAAGTAGGACTTTCCTGGGTTGTAATGAGGCTTAGGTCAGGTGTAGAAAAATAAAGGTATACAGGATTTCAAAGATCTTGAGAGGATATTGCCATTTTCTTGAATTTTTCCTGCGACGTAACACCATTATCTGGTTCTTTTTCCTTTTTTTTTTGTATTTTTCTCTTTTTCTTGATATTTCTGAGACTGCTCAATTTCTTTTCAGCTCTTCTTCATACTTTCTTTCTATATTTTGTTTTTGGCTTGAACCACTTTCTTTTCCTTTTGATTCTTCTTCTTTACTTTTCTTTTCACGGTACACCCACATCAGTTATTCTATTGTCCATCTCAAAATAAGGGTAGCCAGTCATGTTTCGTAGCTAGACTGGATTTTAGGTTGATGGGTTTACAAAAAAAAAGGCTTTTATAGAATGGCTCAAGGGGTTTCTAGTGAAGTATAATTCAGGTGAGTAAAAAGGCTGAATGGTTCAGAAAAATGGCCTAAATCATTTTCTAAGGTTTGCACTATCATGTATACTGTCTTGACTAGATACAGAGAAGGTTCTGTCGTAGTAATCCAATTTTTGATGTCGTTCCGAGTTTTATGATCGAAGCAAAAGATAATGAGATCTCTCAACGAATATTGCGGGCATGAAGAACAGTGAGTCATCTTGTGACTCAGGATTAATGTATAACTCTCTGAAACGATTAAAGGCTCGAAAGCTCACTGGGTTAGGTCTCCACAATTATTCTCACAGGATCTCCAGAATTTCTAAACTTAGGGTGACTCTGATATTGATAGTGTACAATTGTGCCAAATCTGAGTTTTTCTGAGTTTTCAAACCTGCTGTAGTCATGCTTGAATTGACTCAACGCTAACTTTAAACAAAAATTGACATCCTCAATACTGACTTAACGGAGGTTTTTAGCTAATCAAAGTCAGGGTATTTGACACATTTTTGAAATTCTAGAAAACTTTTGGAGAACATCGGAAATCACCCCAAAAACAAGATTTTTTTTTTTTTTTTTTTTTTTTTTTTTTTTTTTTTATCAAAATGAAGACATGAGTTTTGGTAAATACCCCACCCCCAACCAAAATACAGCACCGTCCTCGGTGCTCATGACCGGGACATAAAATGATGAAAAATCGGTGATGATGATGCAAAGGTTCAGGGAAGATGTTACCAAGTCGGTAGAAACTCGACAGTGTGTGATACCTGATGATCGGAAGAATGAATGTACCTGCATTTTTAAAGATATAACAATAATAACAAATGCATGAGACTCATGTACTCTAGGAATACCGGAATTGCCTTTCCGAAAGCGCTAAGTTTTACGTCTTCAGCCAGACACAACGGGGGTGACAGGCACCCCCAACCAAGTTGGAGCATAGGAGACTGAGTGGATCATCAGTCGACATAGACAGGATCGATGAGATCGATCTCAAAAGTCTGAATGAATAATACGTCAAGTTCATGGAACTGTTTAAGACGCTGGCCATTTACCTGAAAAGAGGAGTGATCCTTGGGATCCTCAATAGTGATTGCCCCGAAGGGTGTGACTGCTGTGACCGTATAAGGACCGGTCCACCTAGATTTCAGTTTTCCAGGGAAGAGATGAAGACGAGAATTATAAAGAAGGACCTTCTGTCCTGGATGGAACTCTTTCCTGAGGATGCTCTTGTCATGTATCCACTTCATTTTGGCTTTGTAATTCTTGGATAAGGTGTAGGCATCATTTCTGAGTTCTTCTAACTCATTCATTTGGAGTTTTCGCTCTTCCCCTGCAGAGTCGAGGTCGAAGTTGAGCTTCTTAATGGCCCACAGAGCACGATGTTCAATCTCTACCGGTAGATGACAGGGTTTCCCAAAGACGAGACGATAGGGAGACATATTGAGTGGGGTCTTGTAGGCGGTTCTGTATGCCCATAAAGCATCAGTGAGACGAGTTGACCAGTCTTTACGTGTGGTATTGACTGTCTTCTCCAAGATCTGCTTGATCTGACGATTAGAAACCTCCACTTGACCACTAGTCTGTGGATGATAAGCTAGGGCAACCTTGTGGGTTACCCCATACTTTTTCATTAAGTTCTCGAATATCTTATTGCAGAAATGGGTGCCCCCATCACTAATGATGGCCTTAGGGGCACCGAATCGAGCGAAGATGAACTCCTTTAGGAATTTGACCACCACTTTGTGGTCATTGGTCTTGGTGGGAATGGCTTCTATCCATTTGGATACATAGTCTACCGCAAGGAGAATGTACTCAAAACCATAGGAAATGGGAAAGGGGCCCATGAAGTCGATGCCCCAAATGTCAAATATTTCATCGACTTGGATGGGAGTGAGGGGCATCATGTTCCTCTGGGAGATGCGGCCTAGATGCTGGCAATTAGGACAGGTTTTGCTGTAGATGTGGGCATCTTTAAATAATGTGGGCCAGTAGAATCCGCATTGCAGCACTTTTTCTGCAGTCTTCTTAGTGCTGAAATGACCACCACAAGGTTGGTCATGACACGAGGATAAGATATTGAGTTGGTCCGACTCAGGGACACAGAGACGAATGATCTGGTCAGGACAGTATTTATACAAATAAGGGTCATCCCAAGAGTAGTACTTAACTCTTGCTAGGAATTGGCTTTTGTCCTGTTTTGACCAGTGTGACGGCATTTCTTCGGTGACAAGGTAATTGACAATGTCAGCATACCAAGGATTAACAGAGATGGCGAACAGTTGTTCGTCTGGAAAGGTTTCAGGGATGGGCTGGGTGTCGAAGGATGACTCTAAAGTCAGTCTAGACAAGTGATCAGCCACTACATTCTCAGTTCCTTTCTTATCCTTAATCTCGAGGTCGAATTCCTGCAGTAAGAGAATCCATCGAATTAATCGAGGCTTGGTTTCCTTTTTCGACATGAGATAACGAAGGGCTGCATGATCAGTGTACACAACCACCTTAGTGGCTAAGAGGTACTGACGAAATTTATCAAGGGCGAAGACTACCGCCAGGAGTTCTTTCTCAGTGGTGGAGTAATTCATTTGGGCAGAGTTAAGAGTTTTGCTCGCGTAGTAGATCACGTGTGACCTTTTGTCAACTCTCTGCCCTAGAACGGCGCCTAATGCGTAGTCAGAAGCATCGCACATTACCTCGAAAGGTAGAGTCCAGTCCGGGGGACGGATAATGGGCGCAGTAGTGAGCTCAGATTTGAGACGCTCAAATGCCTTGACACAGTCAGCATTAAAGTCGAAAGGACTATCTTTAGCCAGAAGATGGGACAGAGGTCGAGCGATTTGAGAGAAGTCCTTGATGAATCGCCTATAGAATCCTCCGTGTCCCAAAAAGGAACGGATGTCACGTACGGACTTAGGAATGGGCAAGGTCGAGATGATATCGATTTTAGCTTTGTCGACCTCAATGCCCTGATGGGAAATGACATGTCCCAGAACAATGCCCTTCTTCACCATGAAGTGGCATTTCTCCCAATTGAGGACAAGTCGCTTGTCCTGACAGCATTGAAGTACCAGCCCTAGATGGTTCAGACAGTCATCAAAGGATGACCCAAAAACTGAGAAGTCGTCCATAAAGACTTCGAGGAATTTTTCCACCATGTCAGAGAATATACTCATCATACACCTCTGAAAGGTCGCGGGTGCATTGCAGAGGCCAAAGGGCATGCGCTTGTAGGCAAAAGTGCCAAAGGGATAGGTGAAAGTTGTCTTCTCGTGATCCTCAGGGGCGATGGGTATTTGATTATACCCTGAGTAACCATCGAGGAAGCAGTAATAGGAGTGACCTGCTAGTCTCTCCAACATTTGGTCTATGAAGGGTAAAGGAAAATGGTCCTTCCTAGTGTTGGTGTTGAGTCGTCGGTAATCGATGCAGACTCTCCACCCTTTCTTCAGGCGCTGGGTGACCATTTCCTTGTTCTCATTTTCCACAACTGTGAATCCTGCCTTTTTAGGGACGACATGAATAGGACTCACCCATTTGCTATCGGAGATGGGGTAAATGATACCCGCATCTAACAGTTTAAGGACCTCATCCCGGACTACATCCTTCAAGACGGGGTTCAACCTCCTCTGGTGTTCTCGAGAGGTTTTGGATTCATCCTCGAGATAGATGTGATGTTGGCACACTGAGGGGTCTATGCCTCGAATATCATCTATAGTCCAACCTATCGCAGATTTGTGCTCGTTGAGCAGCTCGAGAAGTTTTTTACGTTCACTCTCAGACAAAGCGGAAGCAATAATGACAGGGTAGGTTTCCTTAGGACCAAGATAGGCATAGGAAAGATCTGTGGGAAGAGGCTTAAGCTCCAATATTGGAGCAGATGGAGTAGAAATAGGTGTCACAGAAGACACGGATTGAAGAGGTTTGACTTCAG
This sequence comes from Euptelea pleiosperma, assembly GCA_035048495.1. NCBI lineage: Eukaryota > Viridiplantae > Streptophyta > Magnoliopsida > Ranunculales > Eupteleaceae > Euptelea > Euptelea pleiosperma. The sequence goes on from CM068540.1 coordinate 10,165,872, forward strand.
TAGGTAAAGGAAGGATGGGTTCTCTGGCCATGGTTATCAGAGGCTCGAACTCGATGAGAGGAGCGGGGATCTCTATCAGTGGAGCAGTCTCCAAAAGATCATTGAGATCAGAAATAGCTGACTCTGTTGCAAAGTCAGCTCCAAAGTGTGCTAGACACTGCTTAAGAATATCTTCGGTGGAGTCCGGGATTAGACTCTCAACGGCACACATTTCATCGGTCACTTCGCGATCGGCATCTTGTTGCATTAAACGAAAGATGTTGACCTCAGCTTTGAGGTTACCGAAAAGCAATGGACATGTTTCCGTCCCGGCACCCGATGTGTGCGTTCGCGGTGGCAAGGAATGGACGGCCTAAGATGACCGGAATGCGGTTATCCTGACACGGCTCGGTGTCTAGAATGATAAAGTCCACAGGATAATAAAAGTCAGCGACTTTTACTAGGACATCTTCAATGATTCCTCTTGGAATCTTGATGGACTGATCAGCCAATTTCAGGGTGACATTGGTAGGCTTCATATCTTTCAGTCCTAACTGCTGATATACCGAGAATGGTATGAGGTTAACGCTAGCCCCTAAATCTAGCAAGGCAGTGCAGCTAAAGTTGTCACCAATTTCACATTGGACAGTTGGGCTACCTGGATCCTTGTGTTTGATCACACTGTTGCGTTGAATGAACGCGGTAGCTTTTTCGGCCAAGAAAGCAGCTTTGGGTACATGCGTACGCCGCTTAACTGTGCACAAGTCCTTGAGGAATTTGGCATAGGAAGGGATTTGCTTGATAGCAGAAAGGAATGGGATATTGATCTGGACGTCTTTAAAGACATCTAAGATCTCAGAGAATTGCTGATCCCGCTTATCTTGGACAAGTCTGTCCGGGAAGGGAGGCTTTACTCGACAAATGGATTTGTCTTTAGCCTTAGATTTCTGCACAGGGATATCTGATGTTGGTGCAGAGGTAGAAGAAGCAGAGGTAGGATTAGGACTAGTTTCCTCTGTGCGAGTGATGGGTGCCGGAGATGGCACCGGTGGTGGTTGGACTCCCATGTCCACAGTTTTTCCAGATCGTAGGGTGGTTACAGCTTGCACCTCCCCTTGACACTTCTCATTCTGGCTTTGAGATTGGGATCCGATCTCATATACTGCCCCTTTGGCATTTCCTTTAGGGTTTGCAATGGGTTGGCTAGGAAAGATGCCTTTAGCTTTCTCAGCTTCCAGGTTGCCTAAGCGTTGCTCTAGACGAAGCATGGATTGTTGTTGCTGTTGCTCTAGGCGTTGCATAGATTGTTGTTGCTGAGTAATGAGTTGAGCTAGAAGGTCCTCTATACCAGATTTGGGGACCGACTGTTGGGGAACAGCTAAAGGGAGCTGAGGCACCAATTCGCGACTCGAGCTCATCGGGGCATTATAGTTATAGGCGGAAGAATTGGTTGGGACAATCTGTTGGTTCTGAAAGTTCTGGGGAACTCTTTGCTGATTCTGAAATGTGCTCTGTTGTCCAGAGTATTGACCCTGTTGGAACTGCTGGTTCTGAGTAGATGGGTACTGATTCTGCTGATATTGTCCCTGATTGAATTGCCTATTGGGTTGATTGAACCCAGGAGGATACATGCCCTGAGGTTGACGTGGAGGTTGAGCTTGTGGTTGAGTAGACTGAGGCCTCCAAGAGAAGTTAGGGTGGTTTCTCGTGTCCGGATGATAAGATTGACTATACGAGTTCTGAGTGGGTGGTTTGTATGCGCTGAAAGCACAAACTTCTTCCTGAAGAGGATTAGACCACCCTTCATTCAAAGGACAATGCTCAGTAGTATGGGAGGGTTGCAGACAGAGGGTGCAGGATTCCATAGGGCTCTCGTGTCCCACATGCATGACTGGGGTGGATTGTTGAGTAGGCTTTTGTACAGACACAGCCAGTGCCGAGACTGACTTGCTCAACTCTTGAATGACTGATCGAAGCTCAGTATCAGCTGTAGCATCATGTCCCTTGGTTGTTCTTTGGACCGAAGTGGTTCGACTAAACTCTGAGTCAGTCGTCCAATGTTGAGAGTTTTCGCCTAACTCTCCCAAGAATTTGTATGCATCGGTCGGAGTTTGGTGCAGGAATTTTCCTTGGCACATTGACTCTACCATGGTCCGGGACTCATCAGTAAGTCCCTTATAGAAGACATGGACAAGATTTCCCTTGTCGATGCTATGGTGGGGACACTTAGTCAGGTAGTCTTGGAATCTATCCCAAGCTTCAAAAAATTTCTCATCGGACTTCTGTCGAAAGTCCTGGATGAGTTGCTTCATTTGGTTGGTCCGAGTCATGGGATAGAATTTAGACATGAATTTGCCCACCAACTCTTTCCAACTGCTGATTGAATCAGCGGGTAAGGAGTAGAGCCAATCTGAGGCTCGGTCTTTGAGCGAGAATGGGAAAACTCGCAGACGGACATTGTCATCATCGAGGTTCTGATTCTTGAAAAGTAGGATGACATGTTGGAATTCCCTAATATGGGAATATGGGTCTTCTCTTGGGAGACCACGAAAGGTAGGCAGCATTTGGATCGTCTGCGGCCTGATCTCAAATTGTACCGCCGTAGTAGGTGGGAGAACAATGCAAGTGGGCGGATTGGCAGAGATAGGAGCGAACGTCTCGATAAGAGGTCGTTCGACTGCCATGACTACAAAGGTAGTAGTACTGGGGGAGGCGGGTGGGGAAAGAGATGGGAAGAATTCAGTGGAGGATCCACTGTAGGGATGTGATTCTCAGATCGAACCAAGCGTTTGTTCGGACGATTCCAAACGGGCATACGCGAATGAGGCAAGCTCTATACTTGGCAAAAAGTTGCCAGAGAGGAACACTATCCTAAATGATGCACACCAAGCACAGATAATCCTATTCTAAGCAATCAGGATATATTTTAGGAATTATCTTAGTTAGTTTTGGGGCTAGAGTAGATTATGACAGTGGGCGGACCACTGGTTTATCTTTTAAACCGCCGGACTAACTGTTTTGCACTCAGAGGTTCTCACCAGGCTACACTCTTCAGAGCGAATCCTTTAGTACTAACTCTAGTTAACAACAAGGCAATCCGAAGCCTAGACAGACGTGCGGCACAATGGCTGACTTAAGTACGTCCCAGACTAACCGGATTGGTCAAGTGGATAAGAAGAGTGTTCCCTCGGGTTAAGCTAGGGTTGATGCGTGTTCCTAGTCCACACGCAACTAATCGCCGAATAGTCCAAGATGCCACGTCGAGCTCAGTGTACTTGAGTAGCAGGGACTTATGGGTGTGTTAGACAACAGGGACCCGCGCTCGTGGTCTTATTTCGATTGGATGTTAAGCGGGTTCGCTTTGTGTGGATTTTTCCTCGAACACCGGGCTAATTGGCTCTACTTCTTGATTCTTTTTATTTAAATGGAGCCTTGGGATCAAATCAGTTGGAATGATGAGGTGGGTGATGAAATCCCACCAGTTTCAATTTGGAGCTGGGTCTGCTCTCTTAGAGTTGATTAATTAACGGCCACGCCACGCAAGTCGAATAATATGTATGCGAAAGCAAATAGACAAGCGGCAATGATTTACCCAAATTGCTCTGTATCGCACTCAAGGCGAGGATAGAGACTTACCTCCCGTGGGCCACGCCACGGGGTCGCCTCCGTGGGTTAGAGAGGGGTATCCTAATGGGCTTGGGCCCGACTCCACCTCTTTGAGCTTTCGCTCCCTACCCACACTAGATCGTTTTCCTGCAGAAAAGTTAGATCGCACGGTCTCGGTATACGGGATTCTATTTGGAAGATCCTTGCCTTTTTAGGGTTCACTGAACAAGCACTGGATTTAAGCAAGTTTTTGAATTAATTTCCAAATTCGAGATGGGTTAAAATTTAGGAATTCCCAGATTGGAAAATTCCTAGATTGGAAAGTTTCCCGAACTGTGGAGATCTTCCAAGAAAGATTTGATTGCGAGATCCCTTATAATTTTGGGGAATTTCCCAAAATTGAAATTCTGCTAGATTTGGGGTGTTTCCTTTTGCAGACTTTTCCAAATTCGGAAGATTTCTAAAGATAGAAATACTTCTAAAGAGGAAACTTCTAAGAGGGGAAACCCTAATTTAGCAAAGTTTCAAGATTTTAGAATCTTTCCAAAAATCGCAAATCCTTGATTGGTGATTTCTAAAAATCTGCAGAATATGAAACCCTAATTTTTTTGAATTTTGAATTTATTATTTTTTTGGTATTTTTCACTTAATCTAGGGTTTCTAAAAAACCCTAGAACAAGATCTAGCAGTTATATGGAAAGCAGTAAAATTCCTAAATTATTACAAATTGCACTCGGCCTTCCGAGGCATTAAAAATAGTAATTTAAAAACTGCTAAAAATCAACAAAAACAAAAAAATAGAAAGTTTCCCGAAAAGGTTGGGCTGGCAAAATTGAGCAGCTTTCCGCTTCAGCAACTTTCCAATTCCGTCTTTACGTCCTTTTTCGCACTCCCGAACACCCGAGCGGCAACGGCGCCATTTGAAAGTAGGGTTTTTCCGCGTCGTTGGTTTCGGAAATCCTAGATCTCAACAATATTTGTAATTATCCGATTCTTTTTCACTCAAATCCTGCAAAAATCACAGGGTTGTACAGTGGCTCGTGTCGGATGTCGATCCGCACTCGGGGTTAGTTTGCGTAATTCAACGACATGAAATGACGGATTTTTATCAAGAAAACATGGAGAGGTGAGAATGGTAATGGATTTAAAACATTCTTAGTGATTTTTAGAGAGAGAAATTACCACAAATAATCAAAAACACAAAAGTAAACTAACAAATGCAAAAATAATAATTTTATTCATCCTCAATGAGTCTTACAAAATCAAACTAAATTCAAAAATTAACCTAGAAAACCATAAAAATTAGAGAGAGAAATGAGAAAATGTAGAGAGAGAAACATCGAAGAAGGCTATCCTAGAGAGAGAAAATATGGGGGAGAGAGAAAGTGGAGAGATCTAGAGAGAGAAGAGAACTCTTACCTTGGAGTGGAGACGAATCAGCAAGGATGGGCAGCAACTAAAGACAAGAAGCTTTACCTCTTCCCACCTTCATTCTTCTTTACTCTTTTTTTTTTTTTTTTTTTTTTTTTTTTTTTTTTTTTTTTTTTTTTTTTTTTTTTTTTTTTTTGGTTTTATTTTCTTGAGAAGATGAATATCAAGGAAGGAAAGAACGGTTTCAAGAGGTGGAGTGTATCAAGGGGGGAAGATGGAACGTGAATCCAGCCATGGGGAGTGACGGCTTGGGCTTTTGTGAGAAGATGGAATGGGCGTGGAGGAGATGAGAACGTGGGAGTGTGAGTGGGAGACGTTGGTGATGGTTCCGGCAGAGGTGAGTTGCAGTGTTGAAGATGGAGTGCAGATTCCGGCGAGCTTCTCGCCGGAATCAATGGCAAGAGGCGGTGAAATAGGTGCAGCAGGCTGGTCTTCCACGAAATGGTGTTGCAGCAGCAAGTGGACGTGGTGAGGTGCAGGTCCGTTGGTGGAGCAGCTAGCGTTGAAACGGTAGGAGAAGGGGCTGGGCAGTGTAGCAGCTGCTATGGTTGGAGATGCTGTAGTTGTTGAAAGCGATGCAGAGCAGCAATGTATGGGCACAACGGGTTGCTGGTTAGGCGACCACAAAGGAGAGGAGCATGCTGCTAGTTCTAACGGAGGTGATTAGAAGTAGCAAGGCGAGAGGGTTGCAGGGACTGGTGTTGCCGCCTGCAACACTAGCAAGTCGTCCACAAAAAGAGAAGGGCGGCTAGGAGATGGGAGAGGGGAGGTGCGTCTTCAACGAATCCTCACCTTTCTTCTCTTCCTTCTACCTTTCTTTTCTATTTTTTTTTTCTTTGGTGGTGCGAGAAGAGCAAGGGGCGGTAGTGAGTTGCAGACTGCAGCTCCTTGAAAGAAGATGGAGAGGGCGACTAGGTTAGAGAAAGTGGTGAGAGAGAGTTGAGATGGAGAGAGTGAGATTAGGGTAAAAACGTGGAGAGTTATTTTTGGAGGAGGCGTCCCAATGCAAAAGGAAAGAGTGGGTTTCCTTTTATGGAGGAAACGGTTTGGGCCAAAATAGAAATCAGGGATGAAGAGAGACGGTCAAGAGAGAGAGAGCTCCCTTCTCTTTCTCCTCTTGTGGACCCCACTATGTGATGGGCAACAAATACATGGGAATTAATCCCATGCATTTTCAAATGGCTTGGCCTCTTTACACATTGCTAAGCCCATGGGCCCTTACCTTAGCACTTCAGCAAGTGCATGGCTGCCCCCTTTGCCTCATGGCCTTGCTGCCACCCTTGCAATATGGACCCCACTTTAGCAACTTCAGCTTCTACTTGTCTTTTCCTTCCCTTGGTCCAACTTGTCCTCTCCCCAATAAGGTGAGATGCACCCTATCAATACCTCCAATGGAGGATATTTCTTTGTGTAGTAGATTATCCGTCCACCCTCTTCTTCATTAGGTAGGATATTATCCCATGCATCTTTAGCTTCTTGTCCATTGGAGTTTTATTTTTGGTTCTAGGATATGGGCTTGGGCCCATTGAAGCTAATGAGAAGTTGTTCTCCACAAAACTATCAAGATCTTTTGAATTTCATGTTGTCTCATGCTATGAGGTCACCACTTGCCCTGCAACTTGTATAGCCTTGGCCCACATATATCTTTGGCTCGTTACCTCGGCCAATCCATGGAATCATGTGTCGCAATTTGTGTGTCCACTGGCTCTTTGATTATCCTTTGGCTCGGCCTACTCTTGGCGCATATCTTCTTGCCTTAGCTTGTTAGGCTATTTCAGCTTTGATAATGACTTTTGTGGTCGATTTTGGGCCCGCATGCCATCAACATTTCCCAATTAGTGCTCTTGGTCTTTGACTTGGTCTTCTGCATGCTTTACCAATTGAGCAAGTCCTCATCTTGTGTTAGTTGATAAGCTTTAATCTCCTTAGTCTCTTCTTTGAGGGCTTGCCTCTCCTTCTCTCTTAATCTTCTCTCAGGCTTTTCCGACTCTCTGGCTCTCCCGTCTTTGGCCTACATCTTTTTGTCCAAGTCCACTGGCTCTTTATGCTTTGATTAAAGGCATTGTAGGTTGATTGTGGGCCCACCAGTCTTGAGAACCGTCTGATCGGGTTTCCTGCGACAAAAGAAGCGCGTAATGAGACTCAATCAGAACGGCTTTATATCTAGACTTCCAAAAATGTGTTTAATGCATGCAAATATACCATTTCGTCCAGAAAAGTGTGTTTTACGCAATGAGATAGACTCTTACGTAGAAAAGTGGATAATTAGAGCAGTTTTACGTAGGAGAGTGCGATAACGCTAACAGGATAAGTGCTTAAAATAAGCACTTTTGAGCGAATATCACGCACGGATGGAGCTAACTTGTTTCGCCTATCGCGAATCTTGTTCCAATACTTCAAATGTGTTGAAACAATAATAATGGAAGAGTTTAAGTCCAATTACGAGGTCCGATTGCGAAAAAGTCACCAGTTATAGGCTTCGGAATGTAACACACAAACTGAGTCCAATTTGAGACGTTGACGCACGGATGGAGCTAACTTGTTTTGACTGCTACGAATCTTGTTTCAACACTTCAAATATGTTGCAACAATAGTAATGGAAGAGTTTGAGTCCAATTACGAGGTCCGGTTGCGAAAAAGTCACAAGTTATAGGCTTCGGAATGTAACACACAAACTGAATCCAATTTGAGACGTTGACGCACGGATGGAGCTAACTTGTTTCGCCTATCCCGAATCTTGTTCCAATACTTCAAATGTGTTGAAACAATAATAATGGAAGAGTTTGAGTTCAATTACGAGGTCCGATTGCGAAAAAGTCACAAGTTATAGGCTTCGGAATGTAACACACAAACTGAATCCAATTTGAGACGTTGACGCACGGATGGAGCTAACTTGTTTCGCCTATCCCGAATCTTGTTCCAATACTTCAAATGTGTTGAAACAATAATAATGGAAGAGTTTGAGTTCAATTACGAGGTCCGATTGCGAAAAAGTCACAAGTTATAGGCTTCGGAATGTAACACACAAACTGAATCCAATTTGAGACGTTGACGCACGGATGGAGCTAACTTGTTTCGCCTATCCCGAATCTTGTTCCAATACTTCAAATGTGTTGAAACAATAATAATGGAAGAGTTTGAGTTCAATTACGAGGTCCGATTGCGAAAAAGTCACAAGTTATAGGCTTCGGAATGTAACACACAAACTGAGTCCAATTTGAGACGTTGAAGCACGGATGGAGCTAACTTATTTCGACAGTCATAAATCTTGTTCAAACACTTCAAATTTGTTGAAACAATTGTAATGGAAGAATTCGAGTCTAATTACGAGGTCCGGTTGCGAAAAAGTCACAAGTTATAGGCTTCGGAATGTAACACACAAACTGAGTCCAATTTGAGACGTTGACGCACGGAAGGAGCTAACTTGTTTTGACAGTCATAAATCTTGTTCCAACACTTCAAATTTGTTGAAACAATCGTAATGGAAGAATTCGAGTCTAATTATGAGGTCCGGTTGTGAAAAAGTCACAAGTTATAGGCTTCGGAATGTAGCACACAAACTGAGTCCAATATGAGACGTTGACGCACGGATGGAGCTAACTTGTTTTGACTGCTACGAATCTTGTTTCAACACTTCAAATGTGTTGCAACAATAGTAATGGAAGAGTTTGAGTCCAATTACGAGGTCCGGTTGCGAAAAACTCACAAGTTATAGGCTTCGGAATGTAACACACAAACTGAATCCAATTTGAGACGTTGACGCACGGATGGAGCTAACTTGTTTCGCCTATCGCAAATCTTGTTCCAATACTTCAAATGTGTTGAAACAATAATAATGGAAGAGTTTAAGTCCAATTACGAGGTCCGATTGCGAAAAAGTCACCAGTTATAGGCTTCGGAATGTAACACACAAACTGAGTCCAATTTGAGACGTTGACGCACGGATGGAGCTAACTTGTTTTGACTGCTACGAATCTTGTTTCAACACTTCAAATGTGTTGCAACAATAGTAATGGAAGAGTTTGAGTCCAATTACGAGGTCCGGTTGCGAAAAAGTCACAAGTTATAGGCTTCGGAATGTAACACACAAACTGAATCCAATTTGAGACGTTGACGCACGGATGGAGCTAACTTGTTTTGACTGCTACGAATCTTGTTTCAACACTTCAAATGTGTTGCAACAATAGTAATGGAAGAGTTTGAGTCCAATTACGAGGTCCGGTTGCGAAAAAGTCACAAGTTATAGGCTTCGGAATGTAACACACAAACTGAGTCCAATTTGAGACGTTGACGCACGGATGGAGCTAACTTGTTTTGACTGCTACGAATCTTGTTTCAACACTTCAAATGTGTTGCAACAATAGTAATGGAAGAGTTTGAGTCCAATTACGAGGTCCGGTTGCGAAAAACTCACAAGTTATAGGCTTCGGAATGTAACACACAAACTGAATCCAATTTGAGACGTTGACGCACGGATGGAGCTAACTTGTTTCGCCTATCCCGAATCTTGTTCCAATACTTCAAATGTGTTGAAACAATAATAATGGAAGAGTTTGAGTTCAATTACGAGGTCCAATTGCGAAAAAGTCACAAGTTATAGGTTCGGAATGTAACACACAAACTGAATCCAATTTGAGACGTTGACGCACGGATGGAGCTAACTTGTTTCGCCTATCGCGAATCTTGTTCCAATACTTCAAATGTGTTGAAACAATAATAATGGAAGAGTTTGAGTCCAATTACGAGGTCCGATTGCGAAAAAGTCACCAGTTATAGGCTTCGGAATGTAACACACAAACTGAATCCAATTTGAGACGTTGACGCACGGATGGAGCTAACTTGTTTCGCCTATCCCGAATCTTGTTCCAATACTTCAAATGTGTTGAAACAATAATAATGGAAGAGTTTGAGTTCAATTACGAGGTCCGATTGCGAAAAAGTCACAAGTTATAGGCTTCGGAATGTAACACACAAACTGAATCCAATTTGAGACGTTGACGCACGAATGGAGCTAACTTGTTTCGCCTATCCCGAATCTTGTTCCAATACTTCAAATGTGTTGAAACAATAATAATGGAAGAGTTTGAGTTCAATTACGAGGTCCGATTGCGAAAAAGTCACAAGTTATAGGCTTCGGAATGTAACACACAAACTGAATCCAATTTGAGACGTTGACGCACGGATGGAGCTAACTTGTTTCGCCTATCCCGAATCTTGTTCCAATACTTCAAATGTGTTGAAACAATAATAATGGAAGAGTTTGAGTTCAATTACGAGGTCCGATTGCGAAAAAGTCACAAGTTATAGGCTTCGGAATGTAACACACAAACTGAGTCCAATTTGAGACGTTGAAGCACGGATGGAGCTAACTTATTTCGACAGTCATAAATCTTGTTTCAACACTTCAAATTTGTTGAAACAATTGTAATGGAAGAATTCGAGTCTAATTACGAGGTCCGGTTGCGAAAAAGTCACAAGTTATAGGCTTCGGAATGTAACACACAAACTGAGTCCAATTTGAGACGTTGACGCACGGAAGGAGCTAACTTGTTTTGACAGTCATAAATCTTGTTCCAACACTTCAAATTTGTTGAAACAATCGTAATGGAAGAATTCGAGTCTAATTATGAGGTCCGGTTGTGAAAAAGTCACAAGTTATAGGCTTCGGAATGTAGCACACAAACTGAGTCCAATATGAAACGTTGACGCACGGATGGAGCTAACTTGTTTCGACTGTCCCAAATCTTGTTCCAACACTTCAAATGTGCTGTAACAATAGTAATAGAAGAATTCGAGTTTAATTACGAGGTCCGGTTGCGAAAAAGTCACAAGTTATAGGCTTCAGAATGTAACACACAAACTGAGTCCAATTTGAGACGTTGACGCACGGATGGAGCTAACTTGTTTCGACTGTCCCGAATCTTATTCCAACACTTCAAATGTGTTGAAACAATAGTAATGGAAGAATTTGAGTCTAATTACGAGGTTCGGTTGCGAAAAAGTCACAAGTTATAGGCTTCGGAATGTAACAGACAAACTGAGTCCAATTTGAGACGTTGACGCACGGATGGAGCTAACTTGTTTCGCCTATCGCGAATCTTGTTCCAATACTTCAAATGTGTTGAAACAATAATAATGGAAGAGTTTGAGTCCAATTACGAGGTCCGATTGCGAAAAAGTCACCAGTTATAGGCTTCGGAATGTAACACACAAACTGAGTCCAATTTGAGACGTTGACGCACGGATGGAGCTAACTTGTTTTGACTGCTACGAATCTTGTTTCAACACTTCAAATGTGTTGCAACAATAGTAATGGAAGAGTTTGAGTCCAATTACGAGGTCCGGTTGCGAGAAAGTCACAAGTTATAGGCTTCGGAATGTAACACACAAACTGAGTCCAATTTGAGACGTTGACGCACGGATGGAGCTAACTTGTTTTGACTGCTACGAATCTTGTTTCAACACTTCAAATGTGTTGCAACAATAGTAATGGAAGAGTTTGAGTCCAATTACGATGTCCGGTTGCGAAAAAGTCACAAGTTATAGGCTTCGGAATGTAACACACAAACTGAATCCAATTTGAGACGTTGACGCACGGATGGAGCTAACTTGTTTCGCCTATCCCGAATCTTGTTCCAATACTTCAAATGTGTTGAAACAATAATAATGGAAGAGTTTGAGTTCAATTACGAGGTCCGATTGCGAAAAAGTCACAAGTTATAGGCTTCGGAATGTAACACACAAACTGAGTCCAATTTGAGACGTTGACGGACGGATGGAGCTAACTTGTTTCGCCTATCCCGCATCTTGTTCCAATACTTCAAATGTGTTGAAACAATAATAATGTAAGAGTTTGAGTCCAATTACGAGGTCCGATTGCGAAAAAGTCACAAGTTATAGGCTTCGGAATGTAACACACAAACTGAGTCCAATTTGAGACGTTGAAGCACGGATGGAGCTAACTTATTTCGACAGTCATAAATCTTGTTCAAACACTTCAAATTTGTTGAAACAATTGTAATGAAAGAATTCGAGTCTAATTACGAGGTCCGGTTGCGAAAAAGTCACAAGTTATAGGCTTCGGAATGTAACACACAAACTGAGTCCAATTTGAGACGTTGACGCACGGAAGGAGCTAACTTGTTTTGACAGTCATAAATCTTGTTCCAACACTTCAAATTTGTTGAAACAATTGTAATGGAAGAATTTGAGTCTAATTACGAGGTCCGGTTGCGAAAAAGTCACAAGTTATAGGCTTCGGAATGTAGCACACAAACTGAGTCCAATATGAGACGTTGACGCACGGATGGAGCTAACTTGTTTCGACTGTGCCGAATCTTGTTCCAACACTTCAAATGTGCTGTAACAATAGTAATAGAAGAATTCGAGTTTAATTACGAGGTCCGGTTGCGAAAAAGTCACAAGTTATAGGCTTCAGAATGTAACACACAAACTGAGTCCAATTTGAGACGTTGACGCACGGATGGAGCTAACTTGTTTCGACTGTCCCGAATCTTATTCCAACACTTCAAATGTGTTGAAACAATAGTAATGGAAGAATTTGAGTCTAATTACGAGGTTCGGTTGCGAAAAAGTCACAAGTTATAGGCTTCGGAATGTAACAGACAAACTGAGTCCAATTTGAGACGTTGACGCACGGATGGAGCTAACTTGTTTTGACTGTCACGAATCTTGTTTCAACACTTCAAATGTGTTGCAACAATAGTAATGGAAGAGTTTGAGTCCAATTACGAGGTCCGGTTGCGAAAAAGTCACAAGTTATAGGCTTCGGAATGTAACACACAAACTGAATCCAATTTGAGACGTTGACGCACGGATGGAGCTAACTTGTTTCGCCTACCGCGAATCTTGTTCCAATACTTCAAATGTGTTGAAACAATAATAATGGAAGAGTTTAAGTCCAATTACGAGGTCCGATTGCGAAAAAGTCACCAGTTATAGGCTTCGGAATGTAACACACAAACTGAGTCCAATTTGAGACGTTGACGCACGGATGGAGCTAACTTGTTTTGACTGCTACGAATCTTGTTTCAACACTTCAAATATGTTGCAACAATAGTAATGGAAGAGTTTGAGTCCAATTACGAGGTCCGGTTGCGAAAAAGTCACAAGTTATTGGCTTCGGAATGTAACACACAAACTGAATCCAATTTGAGACGTTGACGCACGGATGGAGCTAACTTGTTTCGCCTATCCCGAATCTTGTTCCAATACTTCAAATGTGTTGAAACAATAATAATGGAAGAGTTTGAGTTCAATTACGAGGTCCGATTGCGAAAAAGTCACAAGTTATAGGCTTCGGAATGTAACACACAAACTGAATCCAATTTGAGACGTTGACGCACGGATGGAGCTAACTTGTTTCGCCTATCCCGAATCTTGTTCCAATACTTCAAATGTGTTGAAACAATAATAATGGAAGAGTTTGAGTTCAATTACGAGGTCCGATTGCGAAAAAGTCACAAGTTATAGGCTTCGGAATGTAACACACAAACTGAATCCAATTTGAGACGTTGACGCACGGATGGAGCTAACTTGTTTCGCCTATCCCGAATCTTGTTCCAATACTTCAAATGTGTTGAAACAATAATAATGGAAGAGTTTGAGTTCAATTACGAGGTCCGATTGCGAAAAAGTCACAAGTTATAGGCTTCGGAATGTAACACACAAACTGAGTCCAATTTGAGACGTTGAAGCACGGATGGAGCTAACTTATTTCGACAGTCATAAATCTTGTTCAAACACTTCAAATTTGTTGAAACAATTGTAATGGAAGAATTCGAGTCTAATTACGAGGTCCGGTTGCGAAAAAGTCACAAGTTATAGGCTTCGGAATGTAACACACAAACTGAGTCCAATTTGAGACGTTGACGCACGGAAGGAGCTAACTTGTTTTGACAGTCATAAATCTTGTTCCAACACTTCAAATTTGTTGAAACAATCGTAATGGAAGAATTCGAGTCTAATTACGAGGTCCGGTTGTGAAAAAGTCACAAGTTATAGGCTTCGGAATGTAGCACACAAACTGAGTCCAATATGAGACGTTGACGCACGGATGGAGCTAACTTGTTTCGACTGTCCCAAATCTTGTTCCAACACTTCAAATGTGATGTAACAATAGTAATAGAAGAATTCGAGTTTAATTACGAGGTCCGGTTGCGAAAAAGTCACAAGTTATAGGCTTCAGAATGTAACACACAAACTGAGTCCAATTTGAGACGTTGACGCACGGATGGAGCTAACTTGTTTCGACTGTCCCGAATCTTATTCCAACACTTCAAATGTGTTGAAACAATAGTAATGGAAGAATTTGAGTCTAATTACGAGGTTCGGTTGCGAAAAAGTCACAAGTTATAGGCTTCGGAATGTAACAGACAAACTGAGTCCAATTTGAGACGTTGACGCACGGATGGAGCTAACTTGTTTCGCCTATCGCGAATCTTGTTCCAATACTTCAAATGTGTTGAAACAATAATAATGGAAGAGTTTGAGTCCAATTACGAGGTCCGATTGCGAAAAAGTCACCAGTTATAGGCTTCGGAATGTAACACACAAACTGAGTCCAATTTGAGACGTTGACGCACGGATGGAGCTAACTTGTTTTGACTGCTACGAATCTTGTTTCAACACTTCAAATGTGTTGCAACAATAGTAATGGAAGAGTTTGAGTCCAATTACGAGGTCCGGTTGCGAAAAAGTCACAAGTTATAGGCTTCGGAATGTAACACACAAACTGAGTCCAATTTGAGACGTTGACGCACGGATGGAGCTAACTTGTTTTGACTGCTACGAATCTTGTTTCAACACTTCAAATGTGTTGCAACAATAGTAATGGAAGAGTTTGAGTCCAATTACGATGTCCGGTTGCGAAAAAGTCACAAGTTATAGGCTTCGGAATGTAACACACAAACTGAATCCAATTTGAGACGTTGACGCACGGATGGAGCTAACTTGTTTCGCCTATCCCGAATCTTGTTCCAATACTTCAAATGTGTTGAAACAATAATAATGGAAGAGTTTGAGTTCAATTACGAGGTCCGATTGCGAAAAAGTCACAAGTTATAGGCTTCGGAATGTAACACACAAACTGAGTCCAATTTGAGACGTTGACGGACGGATGGAGCTAACTTGTTTCGCCTATCCCGCATCTTGTTCCAATACTTCAAATGTGTTGAAACAATAATAATGTAAGAGTTTGAGTCCAATTACGAGGTCCGATTGCGAAAAAGTCACAAGTTATAGGCTTCGGAATGTAACACACAAACTGAGTCCAATTTGAGACGTTGAAGCACGGATGGAGCTAACTTATTTCGACAGTCATAAATCTTGTTCAAACACTTCAAATTTGTTGAAACAATTGTAATGAAAGAATTCGAGTCTAATTACGAGGTCCGGTTGCGAAAAAGTCACAAGTTATAGGCTTCGGAATGTAACACACAAACTGAGTCCAATTTGAGACGTTGACGCACGGAAGGAGCTAACTTGTTTTGACAGTCATAAATCTTGTTCCAACACTTCAAATTTGTTGAAACAATTGTAATGGAAGAATTTGAGTCTAATTACGAGGTCCGGTTGCGAAAAAGTCACAAGTTATAGGCTTCGGAATGTAGCACACAAACTGAGTCCAATATGAGACGTTGACGCACGGATGGAGCTAACTTGTTTCGACTGTGCCGAATCTTGTTCCAACACTTCAAATGTGCTGTAACAATAGTAATAGAAGAATTCGAGTTTAATTACGAGGTCCGGTTGCGAAAAAGTCACAAGTTATAGGCTTCAGAATGTAGCACACAAACTGAGTCCAATTTGAGACGTTGACGCACGGATGGAGCTAACTTGTTTCGACTGTCCCGAATCTTATTCCAACACTTCAAATGTGTTGAAACAATAGTAATGGAAGAATTTGAGTCTAATTACGAGGTTCGGTTGCGAAAAAGTCACAAGTTATAGGCTTCGGAATGTAACAGACAAACTGAGTCCAATTTGAGACGTTGACGCACGGATGGAGCTAACTTGTTTTGACTGTCACAAATCTTGTTTCAACACTTCAAATGTGTTGCAACAATAGTAATGGAAGAGTTTGAGTCCAATTACGAGGTCCGGTTGCGAAAAAGTCACAAGTTATAGGCTTCGGAATGTAACACACAAACTGAATCCAATTTGAGACGTTGACGCACGGATGGAGCTAACTTGTTTCGACTGTCCCAAATCTTGTTCCAACACTTCAAATGTGATGTAACAATAGTAATAGAAGAATTCGAGTTTAATTACGAGGTCCGGTTGCGAAAAAGTCACAAGTTATAGGCTTCAGAATGTAACACACAAACTGAGTCCAATTTGAGACGTTGACGCACGGATGGAGCTAACTTGTTTCGACTGTCCCGAATCTTATTCCAACACTTCAAATGTGTTGAAACAATAGTAATGGAAGAATTTGAGTCTAATTACGAGGTTCGGTTGCGAAAAAGTCACAAGTTATAGGCTTCGGAATGTAACAGACAAACTGAGTCCAATTTGAGACGTTGACGCACGGATGGAGCTAACTTGTTTCGCCTATCGCGAATCTTGTTCCAATACTTCAAATGTGTTGAAACAATAATAATGGAAGAGTTTGAGTCCAATTACGAGGTCCGATTGCGAAAAAGTCACCAGTTATAGGCTTCGGAATGTAACACACAAACTGAGTCCAATTTGAGACGTTGACGCACGGATGGAGCTAACTTGTTTTGACTGCTACGAATCTTGTTTCAACACTTCAAATGTGTTGCAACAATAGTAATGGAAGAGTTTGAGTCCAATTACGAGGTCCGGTTGCGAAAAAGTCACCAGTTATAGGCTTCGGAATGTAACACACAAACTGAGTCCAATTTGAGACGTTGACGCACGGATGGAGCTAACTTGTTTTGACTGCTACGAATCTTGTTTCAACACTTCAAATGTGTTGCAACAATAGTAATGGAAGAGTTTGAGTCCAATTACGATGTCCGGTTGCGAAAAAGTCACAAGTTATAGGCTTCGGAATGTAACACACAAACTGAATCCAATTTGAGACGTTGACGCACGGATGGAGCTAACTTGTTTCGCCTATCCCGAATCTTGTTCCAATACTTCAAATGTGTTGAAACAATAATAATGGAAGAGTTTGAGTTCAATTACGAGGTCCGATTGCGAAAAAGTCACAAGTTATAGGCTTCGGAATGTAACACACAAACTGAGTCCAATTTGAGACGTTGACGGACGGATGGAGCTAACTTGTTTCGCCTATCCCGCATCTTGTTCCAATACTTCAAATGTGTTGAAACAATAATAATGTAAGAGTTTGAGTCCAATTACGAGGTCCGATTGCGAAAAAGTCACAAGTTATAGGCTTCGGAATGTAACACACAAACTGAGTCCAATTTGAGACGTTGAAGCACGGATGGAGCTAACTTATTTCGACAGTCATAAATCTTGTTCAAACACTTCAAATTTGTTGAAACAATTGTAATGAAAGAATTCGAGTCTAATTACGAGGTCCGGTTGCGAAAAAGTCACAAGTTATAGGCTTCGGAATGTAACACACAAACTGAGTCCAATTTGAGACGTTGACGCACGGAAGGAGCTAACTTGTTTTGACAGTCATAAATCTTGTTCCAACACTTCAAATTTGTTGAAACAATTGTAATGGAAGAATTTGAGTCTAATTACGAGGTCCGGTTGCGAAAAAGTCACAAGTTATAGGCTTCGGAATGTAGCACACAAACTGAGTCCAATATGAGACGTTGACGCACGGATGGAGCTAACTTGTTTCGACTGTGCCGAATCTTGTTCCAACACTTCAAATGTGCTGTAACAATAGTAATAGAAGAATTCGAGTTTAATTACGAGGTCCGGTTGCGAAAAAGTCACAAGTTATAGGCTTCAGAATGTAACACACAAACTGAGTCCAATTTGAGACGTTGACGCACGGATGGAGCTAACTTGTTTCGACTGTCCCGAATCTTATTCCAACACTTCAAATGTGTTGAAACAATAGTAATGGAAGAATTTGAGTCTAATTACGAGGTTCGGTTGCGAAAAAGTCACAAGTTATAGGCTTCGGAATGTAACAGACAAACTGAGTCCAATTTGAGACGTTGACGCACGGATGGAGCTAACTTGTTTTGACTGTCACAAATCTTGTTTCAACACTTCAAATGTGTTGCAACAATAGTAATGGAAGAGTTTGAGTCCAATTACGAGGTCCGGTTGCGAAAAAGTCACAAGTTATAGGCTTCGGAATGTAACACACAAACTGAATCCAATTTGAGACGTTGACGCACGGATGGAGCTAACTTGTTTCGCCTACCGCGAATCTTGTTCCAATACTTCAAATGTGTTGAAACAATAATAATGGAAGAGTTTAAGTCCAATTACGAGGTCCGATTGCGAAAAAGTCACCAGTTATAGGCTTCGGAATGTAACACACAAACTGAGTCCAATTTGAGACGTTGACGCACGGATGGAGCTAACTTGTTTTGACTGCTACGAATCTTGTTTCAACACTTCAAATATGTTGCAACAATAGTAATGGAAGAGTTTGAGTCCAATTACGAGGTCCGGTTGCGAAAAAGTCACAAGTTATTGGCTTCGGAATGTAACACACAAACTGAATCCAATTTGAGACGTTGACGCACGGATGGAGCTAACTTGTTTCGCCTATCCCGAATCTTGTTCCAATACTTCAAATGTGTTGAAACAATAATAATGGAAGAGTTTGAGTTCAATTACGAGGTCCGATTGCGAAAAAGTCACAAGTTATAGGCTTCGGAATGTAACACACAAACTGAATCCAATTTGAGACGTTGACGCACGGATGGGGCTAACTTGTTTCGCCTATCCCGAATCTTGTTCCAATACTTCAAATGTGTTGAAACAATAATAATGGAAGAGTTTGAGTTCAATTACGAGGTCCGATTGCGAAAAAGTCACAAGTTATAGGCTTCGGAATGTAACACACAAACTGAATCCAATTTGAGACGTTGACGCACGGATGGAGCTAACTTGTTTCGCCTATCCCGAATCTTGTTCCAATACTTCAAATGTGTTGAAACAATAATAATGGAAGAGTTTGAGTTCAATTACGAGGTCCGATTGCGAAAAAGTCACAAGTTATAGGCTTCGGAATGTAACACACAAACTGAGTCCAATTTGAGACGTTGAAGCACGGATGGAGCTAACTTATTTCGAAAGTCATAAATCTTGTTCAAACACTTCAAATTTGTTGAAACAATTGTAATGGAAGAATTCGAGTCTAATTACGAGGTCCGGTTGCGAAAAAGTCACAAGTTATAGGCTTCGGAATGTAACACACAAACTGAGTCCAATTTGAGACGTTGACGCACGGAAGGAGCTAACTTGTTTTGACAGTCATAAATCTTGTTCCAACACTTCAAATTTGTTGAAACAATTGTAATGGAAGAATTTGAGTCTAATTACGAGGTCTGGTTGCGAAAAAGTCACAAGTTATAGGCTTCGGAATGTAGCACACAAACTGAGTCCAATATGAGACGTTGACGCACGGATGGAGCTAACTTGTTTCGACTGTCCCGAATCTTGTTCCAACACTTCAAATGTGCTGTAACAATAGTAATAGAAGAATTCGAGTTTAATTACGAGGTCCGGTTGCGAAAAAGTCACAAGTTATAGGCTTCAGAATGTAACACACAAACTGAGTCCAATTTGAGACGTTGACGCACGGATGGAGCTAACTTGTTTCGACTGTCCCGAATCTTATTCCAACACTTCAAATGTGTTGAAACAATAGTAATGGAAGAATTTGAGTCTAATTACGAGGTTCGGTTGCGAAAAAGTCACAAGTTATAGGCTTCGGAATGTAACAGACAAACTGAGTCCAATTTGAGACGTTGACGCACGGATGGAGCTAACTTGTTTCGCCTATCGCGAATCTTGTTCCAATACTTCAAATGTGTTGAAACAATAATAATGGAAGAGTTTGAGTCCAATTACGAGGTCCGATTGCGAAAAAGTCACAAGTTATAGGCTTCGGAATGTAACAGACAAACTGAGTCCAATTTGAGACGTTGACGCACGGATGGAGCTAACTTGTTTTGACTGTCACGAATCTTGTTTCAACACTTCAAATGTGTTGCAACAATAGTAATGGAAGAGTTTGAGTCCAATTACGAGGTCCGGTTGCGAAAAACTCACAAGTTATAGGCTTCGGAATGTAACACACAAACTGAATCCAATTTGAGACGTTGACGCACGGATGGAGCTAACTTGTTTCGCCTATCGCGAATCTTGTTCCAATACTTCAAATGTGTTGAAACAATAATAATGGAAGAGTTTAAGTCCAATTACGAGGTCCGATTGCGAAAAAGTCACCAGTTATAGGCTTCGGAATGTAACACACAAACTGAGTCCAATTTGAGACGTTGACGCACGGATGGAGCTAACTTCTTTTGACTGCTACGAATCTTGTTTCAACACTTCAAATGTGTTGCAACAATAGTAATGGAAGAGTTTGAGTCCAATTACGAGGTCCGGTTGCGAAAAAGTCACAAGTTATAGGCTTCGGAATGTAACACACAAACTGAATCCAATTTGAGACGTTGACGCACGGATGGAGCTAACTTGTTTCGCCTATCCCGAATCTTGTTCCAATACTTCAAATGTGTTGAAACAATAATAATGGAAGAGTTTGAGTTCAATTACGAGGTCCGATTGCGAAAAAGTCACAAGTTATAGGCTTCGGAATGTAACACACAAACTGAATCCAATTTGAGACGTTGACGCACGGATGGAGCTAACTTGTTTCGCCTATCCCGAATCTTGTTCCAATACTTCAAATGTGTTGAAACAATAATAATGGAAGAGTTTGAGTTCAATTACGAGGTCCGATTGCGAAAAAGTCACAAGTTATAGGCTTCGGAATGTAACACACAAACTGAATCCAATTTGAGACGTTGACGCTCGGATGGAGCTAACTTGTTTCGCCTATCCCGAATCTTGTTCCAATACTTCAAATGTGTTGAAACAATAATAATGGAAGAGTTTGAGTTCAATTACGAGGTCCGATTGCGAAAAAGTCACAAGTTATAGGCTTCGGAATGTAACACACAAACTGAATCCAATTTGAGACGTTGACGCACGGATGGAGCTAACTTGTTTCGCCTATCCCGAATCTTGTTCCAATACTTCAAATGTGTTGAAACAATAATAATGGAAGAGTTTGAGTTCAATTACGAGGTCCGATTGCGAAAAAGTCACAAGTTATAGGCTTCGGAATGTAACACACAAACTGAGTCCAATTTGAGACGTTGAAGCACGGATGGAGCTAACTTATTTCGACAGTCATAAATCTTGTTCAAACACTTCAAATTTGTTGAAACAATTGTAATGGAAGAATTCGAGTCTAATTACGAGGTCCGGTTGCGAAAAAGTCACAAGTTATAGGCTTCGGAATGTAACACACAAACTGAGTCCAATTTGAGACGTTGACGCACGGAAGGAGCTAACTTGTTTTGACAGTCATAAATCTTGTTCCAACACTTCAAATTTGTTGAAACAATTGTAATGGAAGAATTCGAGTCTAATTACGAGGTCCGGTTGTGAAAAAGTCACAAGTTATAGGCTTCGGAATGTAGCACACAAACTGAGTCCAATATGAGACGTTGACGCACGGATGGAGCTAACTTGTTTCGACTGTCCCAAATCTTGTTCCAACACTTCAAATGTGCTGTAACAATAGTAATAGAAGAATTCGAGTTTAATTACGAGTTCCGGTTGCGAAAAAGTCACAGGTTATAGGCTTCAGAATGTAACACACAAACTGAGTCCAATTTGAGACGTTGACGCACGGATGGAGCTAACTTGTTTCGACTGTCCCGAATCTTATTCCAACACTTCAAATGTGTTGAAACAATAGTAATGGAAGAATTTGAGTCTAATTACGAGGTTCGGTTGCGAAAAAGTCACAAGTTATAGGCTTCGGAATGTAACAGACAAACTGAGTCCAATTTGAGACGTTGACGCACGGATGGAGCTAACTTGTTTCGCCTATCGCGAATCTTGTTCCAATACTTCAAATGTGTTGAAACAATAATAATGGAAGAGTTTGAGTCCAATTACGAGGTCCGATTGCGAAAAAGTCACCAGTTATAGGCTTCGGAATGTAACACACAAACTGAGTCCAATTTGAGACGTTGACGCACGGATGGAGCTAACTTGTTTTGACTGCTAGGAATCTTGTTTCAACACTTCAAATGTGTTGCAACAATAGTAATGGAAGAGTTTGAGTCCAATTACAAGGTCCGGTTGCGAAAAAGTCACAAGTTATAGGCTTCGGAATGTAACACACAAACTGAATCCAATTTGAGACGTTGACGCACGGATGGAGCTAACTTGTTTCGCCTATCCCGAATCTTGTTCCAATACTTCAAATGTGTTGAAACAATAATAATGGAAGAGTTTGAGTTCAATTACGAGGTCCGATTGCGAAAAAGTCACAAGTTATAGGCTTCGGAATGTAACACACAAACTGAGTCCAATTTGAGACGTTGACGGACGGATGGAGCTAACTTGTTTCTCCTATCCCGCATCTTGTTCCAATACTTCAAATGTGTTGAAACAATAATAATGTAAGAGTTTGAGTCCAATTACGAGGTCCGATTGCGAAAAAGTCACAAGTTATAGGCTTCGGAATGTAACACAAACTGAGTCCAATTTGAGACGTTGACACACGGATGGAGCTAACTTGTTTTGACTGTCACGAATCTTGTTTCAACACTTCAAATGTGTTGCAACAATAGTAATGGAAGAGTTTGAGTCCAATTACGAGGTACGGTTGCGAAAAAGTCACAAGTTATAGGCTTCGGAATGTAACACACAAACTGAATCCAATTTGAGACGTTGACGCACGGATGGAGCTAACTTGTTTCGCCTATCCCGAATCTTGTTCCAATACTTCAAATGTGTTGAAACAATAATAATGGAAGAGTTTGAGTTCAATTACGAGGTCCGATTGCGAAAAAGTCACAAGTTATAGGCTTCGGAATGTAACACACAAACTGAATCCAATTTGAGACGTTGACGCACGGATGGAGCTAACTTGTTTCGCCTATCCCGAATCTTGTTCCAATACTTCAAATGTGTTGAAACAATAATAATGGAAGAGTTTGAGTTCAATTACGAGGTCCGATTGCGAAAAAGTCACAAGTTATAGGCTTCGGAATGTAACACACAAACTGAGTCCAATTTGAGACGTTGAAGCACGGATGGAGCTAACTTATTTCGACAGTCATAAATCTTGTTCAAACACTTCAAATTTGTTGAAACAATTGTAATGGAAGAATTCGAGTCTAATTACGAGGTCCGGTTGCGAAAAAGTCACAAGTTATAGGCTTCGGAATGTAACACACAAACTGACTCCAATTTGAGACGTTGACGCACGGAAGGAGCTAACTTGTTTTGACAGTCATAAATCTTGTTCCAACACTTCAAATTTGTTGAAACAATTGTAATGGAAGAATTCGAGTCTAATTACGAGGTCCGGTTGTGAAAAAGTCACAAGTTATAGGCTTCGGAATGTAGCACACAAACTGAGTCCAATATGAGACGTTGACGCACGGATGGAGCTAACTTGTTTCGACTGTCCCAAATCTTGTTCCAACACTTCAAATGTGCTGTAACATAAGTAATAGAAGAATTCGAGTTTAATTACGAGGTCCGGTTGCGAAAAAGTCACAAGTTATAGGCTTCAATATGTAACACACAAACTGAGTCCAATTTGAGACGTTGACGCACGGATGGAGCTAACTTGTTTCGACTGTCCCGAATCTTATTCCAACACTTCAAATGTGTTGAAACAATAGTAATGGAAGAATTTGAGTCTAATTACGAGGTTCGGTTGCGAAAAAGTCACAAGTTATAGGCTTCGGAATGTAACAGACAACCTGAGTCCAATTTGAGACGTTGACGCACGGATGGAGCTAACTTGTTTCGCCTATCGCGAATCTTGTTCCAATACTTCAAATGTGTTGAAACAATAATAATGGAAGAGTTTGAGTCCAATTACGAGGTCCGATTGCGAAAAAGTCACCAGTTATAGGCTTCGGAATGTAACACACAAACTGAGTCCAATTTGAGACGTTGACGCACGGATGGAGCTAACTTGTTTTGACTGCTACGAATCTTGTTTCAACACTTCAAATGTGTTGCAACAATAGTAATGGAAGAGTTTGAGTCCAATTACGAGGTCCGGTTGCGAAAAAGTCACAAGTTATAGGCTTCGGAATGTAACACACAAACTGAGTCCAATTTGAGACGTTGACGCACGGATGGAGCTAACTTGTTTTGACTGCTACGAATCTTGTTTCAACACTTCAAATGTTTTGCAACAATAGTAATGGAAGAGTTTGAGTCAAATTACGAGGTCCGGTTGCGAAAAACTCACAAGTTATAGGCTTCGGAATGTAACACACAAACTGAATCCAATTTGAGACGTTGACGCACGGATGGAGCTAACTTGTTTCGCCTATCGCGAATCTTGTTCCAATACTTCAAATGTGTTGAAACAATAATAATGGAAGAGTTTAAGTCCAATTACGAGGTCCGATTGCGAAAAAGTCACCAGTTATAGGCTTCGGAATGTAACACACAAACTGAGTCCAATTTGAGACGTTGACGCACAGATGGAGCTAACTTCTTTTGACTGCTACGAATCTTGTTTCAACACTTCAAATGTGTTGCAACAATAGTAATGGAAGAGTTTGAGTCCAATTACGAGGTCCGGTTGCGAAAAAGTCACAAGTTATAGGCTTCGGAATGTAACACACAAACTGAATCCAATTTGAGACGTTGACGCACGGATGGAGCTAACTTGTTTCGCCTATCCCGAATCTTGTTCCAATACTTCAAATGTGTTGAAACAATAATAATGGAAGAGTTTGAGTTCAATTACGAGGTCCGATTGCGAAAAAGTCACAAGTTATAGGCTTCGGAATGTAACACACAAACTGAGTCCAATTTGAGACGTTGACGGACGGATGGAGCTAACTTGTTTCGCCTATCCCGCATCTTGTTTCAATACTTCAAATGTGTTGAAACAATAATAATGTAAGAGTTTGAGTCCAATTACGAGGTCCGATTGCGAAAAAGTCACAAGTTATAGGCTTCGGAATGTAACACACAAACTGAGTCCAATTTGAGACGTTGAAGCACGGATGGAGCTAACTTATTTCGACAGTCATAAATCTTGTTCAAACACTTCAAATTTGTTGAAACAATTGTAATGAAAGAATTCGAGCCTAATTACGAGGTCCGGTTGCGAAAAAGTCACAAGTTATAGGCTTCGGAATGTAACACACAAACTGAGTCCAATTTGAGACGTTGACGCACGGAAGGAGCTAACTTGTTTTGACAGTCATAAATCTTGTTCCAACACTTCAAATTTGTTGAAACAATTGTAATGGAAGAATTTGAGTCTAATTACGAGGTCCGGTTGCGAAAAAGTCACAAGTTAGAGGCTTCGGAATGTAGCACACAAACTGAGTCCAATATGAGACGTTGACGCACGGATGGAGCTAACTTGTTTCGACTGTCCCGAATCTTGTTCCAACACTTCAAATGTGCTGTAACAATAGTAATAGAAGAATTCGAGTTTAATTACGAGGTCCGGTTGCGAAAAAGTCACAAGTTATAGGCTTCAGAATGTAACACACAAACTGAGTCCAATTTGAGACGTTGACGCACGGATGGAGCTAACTTGTTTCGACTGTCCCGAATCTTATTCCAACACTTCAAATGTGTTGAAACAATAGTAATGGAAGAATTTGAGTCTAATTACGAGGTTCGGTTGCGAAAAAGTCACAAGTTATAGGCTTCGGAATGTAACAGACAAACTGAGTCCAATTTGAGACGTTGACGCACGGATGGAGCTAACTTGTTTTGACTGTCACGAATCTTGTTTCAACACTTCAAATGTGTTGCAACAATAGTAATGGAAGAGTTTGAGTCCAATTACGAGGTCCGGTTGCGAAAAAGTCACAAGTTATAGGCTTCGGAATGTAACACACAAACTGAATCCAATTTGAGACGTTGACGCACGGATGGAGCTAACTTGTTTCGCCTATCGCGAATCTTGTTCCAATACTTCAAATGTGTTGAAACAATAATAATGGAAGAGTTTAAGTCCAATTACGAGGTCCGATTGCGAAAAAGTCACCAGTTATAGGCTTCGGAATGTAACACACAAACTGAGTCCAATTTGAGACGTTGACGCACGGATGGAGCTAACTTGTTTTGACTGCTACGAATCTTGTTTCAACACTTCAAATATGTTGCAACAATAGTAATGGAAGAGTTTGAGTCCAATTACGAGGTCCGGTTGCGAAAAAGTCACAAGTTATAGGCTTCGGAATGTAACACACAAACTGAATCCAATTTGAGACGTTGACGCACGGATGGAGCTAACTTGTTTCGCCTATCCCGAATCTTGTTCCAATACTTCAAATGTGTTGAAACAATAATAATGGAAGAGTTTGAGTTCAATTACGAGGTCCGATTGCGAAAAAGTCACAAGTTATAGGCTTCGGAATGTAACACACAAACTGAATCCAATTTGAGACGTTGACGCTCGGATGGAGCTAACTTGTTTCGCCTATCCCGAATCTTGTTCCAATACTTCAAATGTGTTGAAACAATAATAATGGAAGAGTTTGAGTTCAATTACGAGGTCCGATTGCGAAAAAGTCACAAGTTATAGGCTTCGGAATGTAACACACAAACTGAATCCAATTTGAGACGTTGACGCACGGATGGAGCTAACTTGTTTCGCCTATCCCGAATCTTGTTCCAATACTTCAAATGTGTTGAAACAATAATAATGGAAGAGTTTGAGTTCAATTACGAGGTCCGATTGCGAAAAAGTCACAAGTTATAGGCTTCGGAATGTAACACACAAACTGAGTCCAATTTGAGACGTTGAAGCACGGATGGAGCTAACTTATTTCGACAGTCATAAATCTTGTTCAAACACTTCAAATTTGTTGAAACAATTGTAATGGAAGAATTCGAGTCTAATTACGAGGTCCGGTTGCGAAAAAGTCACAAGTTATAGGCTTCGGAATGTAACACACAAACTGAGTCCAATTTGAGACGTTGACGCACGGAAGGAGCTAACTTGTTTTGACAGTCATAAATCTTGTTCCAACACTTCAAATTTGTTGAAACAATTGTAATGGAAGAATTCGAGTCTAATTACGAGGTCCGGTTGTGAAAAAGTCACAAGTTATAGGCTTCGGAATGTAGCACACAAACTGAGTCCAATATGAGACGTTGACGCACGGATGGAGCTAACTTGTTTCGACTGTCCCAAATCTTGTTCCAACACTTCAAATGTGCTGTAACAATAGTAATAGAAGAATTCGAGTTTAATTACGAGTTCCGGTTGCGAAAAAGTCACAGGTTATAGGCTTCAGAATGTAACACACAAACTGAGTCCAATTTGAGACGTTGACGCACGGATGGAGCTAACTTGTTTCGACTGTCCCGAATCTTATTCCAACACTTCAAATGTGTTGAAACAATAGTAATGGAAGAATTTGAGTCTAATTACGAGGTTCGGTTGCGAAAAAGTCACAAGTTATAGGCTTCGGAATGTAACAGACAAACTGAGTCCAATTTGAGACGTTGACGCACGGATGGAGCTAACTTGTTTCGCCTATCGCGAATCTTGTTCCAATACTTCAAATGTGTTGAAACAATAATAATGGAAGAGTTTGAGTCCAATTACGAGGTCCGATTGCGAAAAAGTCACCAGTTATAGGCTTTGGAATGTAACACACAAACTGAGTCCAATTTGAGACGTTGACGCACGGATGGAGCTAACTTGTTTTGACTGCTAGGAATCTTGTTTCAACACTTCAAATGTGTTGCAACAATAGTAATGGAAGAGTTTGAGTCCAATTACAAGGTCCGGTTGCGAAAAAGTCACAAGTTATAGGCTTCGGAATGTAACACACAAACTGAATCCAATTTGAGACGTTGACGCACGGATGGAGCTAACTTGTTTCGCCTATCCCGAATCTTGTTCCAATACTTCAAATGTGTTGAAACAATAATAATGGAAGAGTTTGAGTTCAATTACGAGGTCCGATTGCGAAAAAGTCACAAGTTATAGGCTTCGGAATGTAACACACAAACTGAGTCCAATTTGAGACGTTGACGGACGGATGGAGCTAACTTGTTTCTCCTATCCCGCATCTTGTTCCAATACTTCAAATGTGTTGAAACAATAATAATGTAAGAGTTTGAGTCCAATTACGAGGTCCGATTGCGAAAAAGTCACAAGTTATAGGCTTCGGAATGTAACACAAACTGAGTCCAATTTGAGACGTTGACACACGGATGGAGCTAACTTGTTTTGACTGTCACGAATCTTGTTTCAACACTTCAAATGTGTTGCAACAATAGTAATGGAAGAGTTTGAGTCCAATTACGAGGTCCAGTTGCGAAAAAGTCATAAGTTATAGGCTTCGGAATGTAACACACAAACTGAATCCAATTTGAGACGTTGACGCACGGATGGAGCTAACTTGTTTCGCCTATCGCGAATCTTGTTCCAATACTTCAAATGTGTTGAAACAATAATAATGGAAAAGTTTGAGTCCAATTACGAGGTCCGATTGCGAAAAAGTCACCAGTTATAGGCTTCGGAATGTAACACACAAACTCAGTCCAATTTGAGACGTTGACGCACGGATGGAGCTAACTTGTTTTGACTGCTACGAATCTTGTTTCAACACTTCAAATGTGTTGCAACAATAGTAATGGAAGAGTTTGAGTCCAATTACGAGGTACGGTTGCGAAAAAGTCACAAGTTATAGGCTTCGGAATGTAACACAAACTGAATCCAATTTGAGACGTTGACGCACGGATGGAGCTAACTTGTTTCGCCTATCGCGAATCTTGTTCCAATACTTCAAATGTGTTGAAACAATAATAATGGAAGAGTTTAAGTCCAATTACGAGGTCCGATTGCGAAAAAGTCAACAGTTATAGGCTTCGGAATGTAACACACAAACTGAGTCCAATTTGAGACGTTGACGCACGGATGGAGCTAACTTGTTTTGACTGCAACGAATCTTGTTTCAACACTTCAAATGTGTTGCAACAATAGTAATGGAAGAGTTTGAGTCCAATTACAAGGTCCGGTTGCGAAAAAGTCACAAGTTATAGGCTTCGGAATGTAACACACAAACTGAATCCAATTTGAGACGTTGACGCACGGATGGAGCTAACTTGTTTCGCCTATCCCGAATCTTGTTCCAATACTTCAAATGTGTTGAAACAATAATAATGGAAGAGTTTGAGTTCAATTACGAGGTCCGATTGCGAAAAAGTCACAAGTTATAGGCTTCGGAATGTAACACACAAACTGAATCCAATTTGAGACGTTGACGCACGGATGGAGCTAACTTGTTTCGCCTATCCCGAATCTTGTTCCAATACTTCAAATGTGTTGAAACAATAATAATGGAAGAGTTTGAGTTCAATTACGAGGTCCGATTGCGAAAAAGTCACAAGTTATAGGCTTCGGAATGTAACACACAAACTGAGTCCAATTTGAGACGTTGAAGCACGGATGGAGCTAACTTATTTCGACAGTCATAAATCTTGTTCAAACACTTCAAATTTGTTGAAACAATTGTAATGGAAGAATTCGAGTCTAATTACGAGGTCCGGTTGCGAAAAAGTCACAAGTTATAGGCTTCGGAATGTAACACACAAACTGAGTCCAATTTGAGACGTTGACGCACGGAAGGAGCTAACTTGTTTTGACAGTCATAAATCTTGTTCCAACACTTCAAATTTGTTGAAACAATTGTAATGGAAGAATTCGAGTCTAATTACGAGGTCCGGTTGTGAAAAAGTCACAAGTTATAGGCTTCGGAATGTAGCACACAAACTGAGTCCAATATGAGACGTTGACGCACGGATGGAGCTAACTTGTTTCGACTGTCCCAAATCTTGTTCCAACACTTCAAATGTGCTGTAACATAAGTAATAGAAGAATTCGAGTTTAATTACGAGGTCCGGTTGCGAAAAAGTCACAAGTTATAGGCTTCAATATGTAACACACAAACTGAGTCCAATTTGAGACGTTGACGCACGGATGGAGCTAACTTGTTTCGACTGTCCCGAATCTTATTCCAACACTTCAAATGTGTTGAAACAATAGTAATGGAAGAATTTGAGTCTAATTACGAGGTTCGGTTGCGAAAAAGTCACAAGTTATAGGCTTCGGAATGTAACAGACAACCTGAGTCCAATTTGAGACGTTGACGCACGGATGGAGCTAACTTGTTTCGCCTATCGCGAATCTTGTTCCAATACTTCAAATGTGTTGAAACAATAATAATGGAAGAGTTTGAGTCCAATTACGAGGTCCGATTGCGAAAAAGTCACCAGTTATAGGCTTCGGAATGTAACACACAAACTGAGTCCAATTTGAGACGTTGACGCACGGATGGAGCTAACTTGTTTTGACTGCTACGAATCTTGTTTCAACACTTCAAATGTGTTGCAACAATAGTAATGGAAGAGTTTGAGTCCAATTACGAGGTCCGGTTGCGAAAAAGTCACAAGTTATAGGCTTCGGAATGTAACACACAAACTGAGTCCAATTTGAGACGTTGACGCACGGATGGAGCTAACTTGTTTTGACTGCTACGAATCTTGTTTCAACACTTCAAATGTTTTGCAACAATAGTAATGGAAGAGTTTGAGTCAAATTACGAGGTCCGGTTGCGAAAAACTCACAAGTTATAGGCTTCGGAATGTAACACACAAACTGAATCCAATTTGAGACGTTGACGCACGGATGGAGCTAACTTGTTTCGCCTATCGCGAATCTTGTTCCAATACTTCAAATGTGTTGAAACAATAATAATGGAAGAGTTTAAGTCCAATTACGAGGTCCGATTGCGAAAAAGTCACCAGTTATAGGCTTCGGAATGTAACACACAAACTGAGTCCAATTTGAGACGTTGACGCACAGATGGAGCTAACTTCTTTTGACTGCTACGAATCTTGTTTCAACACTTCAAATGTGTTGCAACAATAGTAATGGAAGAGTTTGAGTCCAATTACGAGGTCCGGTTGCGAAAAAGTCACAAGTTATAGGCTTCGGAATGTAACACACAAACTGAATCCAATTTGAGACGTTGACGCACGGATGGAGCTAACTTGTTTCGCCTATCCCGAATCTTGTTCCAATACTTCAAATGTGTTGAAACAATAATAATGGAAGAGTTTGAGTTCAATTACGAGGTCCGATTGCGAAAAAGTCACAAGTTATAGGCTTCGGAATGTAACACACAAACTGAGTCCAATTTGAGACGTTGACGGACGGATGGAGCTAACTTGTTTCGCCTATCCCGCATCTTGTTTCAATACTTCAAATGTGTTGAAACAATAATAATGTAAGAGTTTGAGTCCAATTACGAGGTCCGATTGCGAAAAAGTCACAAGTTATAGGCTTCGGAATGTAACACACAAACTGAGTCCAATTTGAGACGTTGAAGCACGGATGGAGCTAACTTATTTCGACAGTCATAAATCTTGTTCAAACACTTCAAATTTGTTGAAACAATTGTAATGAAAGAATTCGAGCCTAATTACGAGGTCCGGTTGCGAAAAAGTCACAAGTTATAGGCTTCGGAATGTAACACACAAACTGAGTCCAATTTGAGACGTTGACGCACGGAAGGAGCTAACTTGTTTTGACAGTCATAAATCTTGTTCCAACACTTCAAATTTGTTGAAACAATTGTAATGGAAGAATTTGAGTCTAATTACGAGGTCCGGTTGCGAAAAAGTCACAAGTTAGAGGCTTCGGAATGTAGCACACAAACTGAGTCCAATATGAGACGTTGACGCACGGATGGAGCTAACTTGTTTCGACTGTCCCGAATCTTGTTCCAACACTTCAAATGTGCTGTAACAATAGTAATAGAAGAATTCGAGTTTAATTACGAGGTCCGGTTGCGAAAAAGTCACAAGTTATAGGCTTCAGAATGTAACACACAAACTGAGTCCAATTTGAGACGTTGACGCACGGATGGAGCTAACTTGTTTCGACTGTCCCGAATCTTATTCCAACACTTCAAATGTGTTGAAACAATAGTAATGGAAGAATTTGAGTCTAATTACGAGGTTCGGTTGCGAAAAAGTCACAAGTTATAGGCTTCGGAATGTAACAGACAAACTGAGTCCAATTTGAGACGTTGACGCACGGATGGAGCTAACTTGTTTTGACTGTCACGAATCTTGTTTCAACACTTCAAATGTGTTGCAACAATAGTAATGGAAGAGTTTGAGTCCAATTACGAGGTCCGGTTGCGAAAAAGTCACAAGTTATAGGCTTCGGAATGTAACACACAAACTGAATCCAATTTGAGACGTTGACGCACGGATGGAGCTAACTTGTTTCGCCTATCGCGAATCTTGTTCCAATACTTCAAATGTGTTGAAACAATAATAATGGAAGAGTTTAAGTCCAATTACGAGGTCCGATTGCGAAAAAGTCACCAGTTATAGGCTTCGGAATGTAACACACAAACTGAGTCCAATTTGAGACGTTGACGCACGGATGGAGCTAACTTGTTTTGACTGCTACGAATCTTGTTTCAACACTTCAAATATGTTGCAACAATAGTAATGGAAGAGTTTGAGTCCAATTACGAGGTCCGGTTGCGAAAAAGTCACAAGTTATAGGCTTCGGAATGTAACACACAAACTGAATCCAATTTGAGACGTTGACGCACGGATGGAGCTAACTTGTTTCGCCTATCCCGAATCTTGTTCCAATACTTCAAATGTGTTGAAACAATAATAATGGAAGAGTTTGAGTTCAATTACGAGGTCCGATTGCGAAAAAGTCACAAGTTATAGGCTTCGGAATGTAACACACAAACTGAATCCAATTTGAGACGTTGACGCTCGGATGGAGCTAACTTGTTTCGCCTATCCCGAATCTTGTTCCAATACTTCAAATGTGTTGAAACAATAATAATGGAAGAGTTTGAGTTCAATTACGAGGTCCGATTGCGAAAAAGTCACAAGTTATAGGCTTCGGAATGTAACACACAAACTGAATCCAATTTGAGACGTTGACGCACGGATGGAGCTAACTTGTTTCGCCTATCCCGAATCTTGTTCCAATACTTCAAATGTGTTGAAACAATAATAATGGAAGAGTTTGAGTTCAATTACGAGGTCCGATTGCGAAAAAGTCACAAGTTATAGGCTTCGGAATGTAACACACAAACTGAGTCCAATTTGAGACGTTGAAGCACGGATGGAGCTAACTTATTTCGACAGTCATAAATCTTGTTCAAACACTTCAAATTTGTTGAAACAATTGTAATGGAAGAATTCGAGTCTAATTACGAGGTCCGGTTGCGAAAAAGTCACAAGTTATAGGCTTCGGAATGTAACACACAAACTGAGTCCAATTTGAGACGTTGACGCACGGAAGGAGCTAACTTGTTTTGACAGTCATAAATCTTGTTCCAACACTTCAAATTTGTTGAAACAATTGTAATGGAAGAATTCGAGTCTAATTACGAGGTCCGGTTGTGAAAAAGTCACAAGTTATAGGCTTCGGAATGTAGCACACAAACTGAGTCCAATATGAGACGTTGACGCACGGATGGAGCTAACTTGTTTCGACTGTCCCAAATCTTGTTCCAACACTTCAAATGTGCTGTAACAATAGTAATAGAAGAATTCGAGTTTAATTACGAGTTCCGGTTGCGAAAAAGTCACAGGTTATAGGCTTCAGAATGTAACACACAAACTGAGTCCAATTTGAGACGTTGACGCACGGATGGAGCTAACTTGTTTCGACTGTCCCGAATCTTATTCCAACACTTCAAATGTGTTGAAACAATAGTAATGGAAGAATTTGAGTCTAATTACGAGGTTCGGTTGCGAAAAAGTCACAAGTTATAGGCTTCGGAATGTAACAGACAAACTGAGTCCAATTTGAGACGTTGACGCACGGATGGAGCTAACTTGTTTCGCCTATCGCGAATCTTGTTCCAATACTTCAAATGTGTTGAAACAATAATAATGGAAGAGTTTGAGTCCAATTACGAGGTCCGATTGCGAAAAAGTCACCAGTTATAGGCTTTGGAATGTAACACACAAACTGAGTCCAATTTGAGACGTTGACGCACGGATGGAGCTAACTTGTTTTGACTGCTAGGAATCTTGTTTCAACACTTCAAATGTGTTGCAACAATAGTAATGGAAGAGTTTGAGTCCAATTACAAGGTCCGGTTGCGAAAAAGTCACAAGTTATAGGCTTCGGAATGTAACACACAAACTGAATCCAATTTGAGACGTTGACGCACGGATGGAGCTAACTTGTTTCGCCTATCCCGAATCTTGTTCCAATACTTCAAATGTGTTGAAACAATAATAATGGAAGAGTTTGAGTTCAATTACGAGGTCCGATTGCGAAAAAGTCACAAGTTATAGGCTTCGGAATGTAACACACAAACTGAGTCCAATTTGAGACGTTGACGGACGGATGGAGCTAACTTGTTTCTCCTATCCCGCATCTTGTTCCAATACTTCAAATGTGTTGAAACAATAATAATGTAAGAGTTTGAGTCCAATTACGAGGTCCGATTGCGAAAAAGTCACAAGTTATAGGCTTCGGAATGTAACACAAACTGAGTCCAATTTGAGACGTTGACACACGGATGGAGCTAACTTGTTTTGACTGTCACGAATCTTGTTTCAACACTTCAAATGTGTTGCAACAATAGTAATGGAAGAGTTTGAGTCCAATTACGAGGTCCAGTTGCGAAAAAGTCATAAGTTATAGGCTTCGGAATGTAACACACAAACTGAATCCAATTTGAGACGTTGACGCACGGATGGAGCTAACTTGTTTCGCCTATCGCGAATCTTGTTCCAATACTTCAAATGTGTTGAAACAATAATAATGGAAAAGTTTGAGTCCAATTACGAGGTCCGATTGCGAAAAAGTCACCAGTTATAGGCTTCGGAATGTAACACACAAACTCAGTCCAATTTGAGACGTTGACGCACGGATGGAGCTAACTTGTTTTGACTGCTACGAATCTTGTTTCAACACTTCAAATGTGTTGCAACAATAGTAATGGAAGAGTTTGAGTCCAATTACGAGGTACGGTTGCGAAAAAGTCACAAGTTATAGGCTTCGGAATGTAACACAAACTGAATCCAATTTGAGACGTTGACGCACGGATGGAGCTAACTTGTTTCGCCTATCGCGAATCTTGTTCCAATACTTCAAATGTGTTGAAACAATAATAATGGAAGAGTTTAAGTCCAATTACGAGGTCCGATTGCGAAAAAGTCAACAGTTATAGGCTTCGGAATGTAACACACAAACTGAGTCCAATTTGAGACGTTGACGCACGGATGGAGCTAACTTGTTTTGACTGCAACGAATCTTGTTTCAACACTTCAAATGTGTTGCAACAATAGTAATGGAAGAGTTTGAGTCCAATTACAAGGTCCGGTTGCGAAAAAGTCACAAGTTATAGGCTTCGGAATGTAACACACAAACTGAATCCAATTTGAGACGTTGACGCACGGATGGAGCTAACTTGTTTCGCCTATCCCGAATCTTGTTCCAATACTTCAAATGTGTTGAAACAATAATAATGGAAGAGTTTGAGTTCAATTACGAGGTCCGATTGCGAAAAAGTCACAAGTTATAGGCTTCGGAATGTAACACACAAACTGAATCCAATTTGAGACGTTGACGCACGGATGGAGCTAACTTGTTTCGCCTATCCCGAATCTTGTTCCAATACTTCAAATGTGTTGAAACAATAATAATGGAAGAGTTTGAGTTCAATTACGAGGTCCGATTGCGAAAAAGTCACAAGTTATAGGCTTCGGAATGTAACACACAAACTGAGTCCAATTTGAGACGTTGAAGCACGGATGGAGCTAACTTATTTCGACAGTCATAAATCTTGTTCAAACACTTCAAATTTGTTGAAACAATTGTAATGGAAGAATTCGAGTCTAATTACGAGGTCCGGTTGCGAAAAAGTCACAAGTTATAGGCTTCGGAATGTAACACACAAACTGAGTCCAATTTGAGACGTTGACGCACGGAAGGAGCTAACTTGTTTTGACAGTCATAAATCTTGTTCCAACACTTCAAATTTGTTGAAACAATTGTAATGGAAGAATTCGAGTCTAATTACGAGGTCCGGTTGTGAAAAAGTCACAAGTTATAGGCTTCGGAATGTAGCACACAAACTGAGTCCAATATGAGACGTTGACGCACGGATGGAGCTAACTTGTTTCGACTGTCCCAAATCTGTTCCAACACTTCAAATGTGCTGTAACAATAGTAATAGAAGAATTCGAGTTTAATTACGAGTTCCGGTTGCGAAAAAGTCACAAGTTATAGGCTTCAGAATGTAACACACAAACTGAGTCCAATTTGAGACGTTGACGCACGGATGGAGCTAACTTGTTTCGACTGTCCCGAATCTTATTCCAACACTTCAAATGTGTTGAAACAATAGTAATGGAAGAATTTGAGTCTAATTACGAGGTTCGGTTGCGAAAAAGTCACAAGTTATAGGCTTCGGAATGTAACAGACAAACTGAGTCCAATTTGAGACGTTGACGCACGGATGGAGCTAACTTGTTTCGCCTATCGCGAATCTTGTTCCAATACTTCAAATGTGTTGAAACAATAATAATGGAAGAGTTTGAGTCCAATTACGAGGTCCGATTGCGAAAAAGTCACCAGTTATAGGCTTCGGAATGTAACACACAAACTGAGTCCAATTTGAGACGTTGACGCACGGATGGAGCTAACTTGTTTTGACTGCTACGAATCTTGTTTCAACACTTCAAATGTGTTGCAACAATAGTAATGGAAGAGTTTGAGTCCAATTACGAGGTCCGGTTGCGAAAAAGTCACAAGTTATAGGCTTCGGAATGTAACACACAAACTGAGTCCAATTTGAGACGTTGACGCACGGATGGAGCTAACTTGTTTTGACTGCTACGAATCTTGTTTCAACACTTCAAATGTGTTGCAACAATAGTAATGGAAGAGTTTGAGTCCAATTACGAGGTCCGGTTGCGAAAAAGTCACAAGTTATAGGCTTCGGAATGTAACACACAAACTGAATCCAATTTGAGACGTTGACGCACGGATGGAGCTAACTTGTTTCGCCTATCCCGAATCTTGTTCCAATACTTCAAATGTGTTGAAACAATAATAATGGAAGAGTTTGAGTTCAATTACGAGGTCCGATTGTGAAAAAGTCACAAGTTATAGGCTTCGGAATGTAGCACACAAACTGAGTCCAATATGAGACGTTGACGCACGGATGGAGCTAACTTGTTTCGACTGTCCCAAATCTTGTTCCAACACTTCAAATGTGCTGTAACAATAGTAATAGAAGAATTCGAGTTTAATTACGAGTTCCGGTTGCGAAAAAGTCACAAGTTATAGGCTTCAGAATGTAACACACAAACTGAGTCCAATTTGAGACGTTGACGCACGGATGGAGCTAACTTGTTTCGACTGTCCCGAATCTTATTCCAACACTTCAAATGTGTTGAAACAATAGTAATGGAAGAATTTGAGTCTAATTACGAGGTTCGGTTGCGAAAAAGTCACAAGTTATAGGCTTCGGAATGTAACAGACAAACTGAGTCCAATTTGAGACGTTGACGCACGGATGGAGCTAACTTGTTTCGCCTATCGCGAATCTTGTTCCAATACTTCAAATGTGTTGAAACAATAATAATGGAAGAGTTTGAGTCCAATTACGAGGTCCGATTGCGAAAAAGTCACCAGTTATAGGCTTCGGAATGTAACACACAAACTGAGTCCAATTTGAGACGTTGACGCACGGATGGAGCTAACTTGTTTTGACTGCTACGAATCTTGTTTCAACACTTCAAATGTGTTGCAACAATAGTAATGGAAGAGTTTGAGTCCAATTACGAGGGCCGGTTGCGAAAAAGTCACAAGTTATAGGCTTCGGAATGTAACACACAAACTGAATCCAATTTGAGACGTTGACGCACGGATGGAGCTAACTTGTTTCGCCTATCCCGAATCTTGTTCCAATACTTCAAATGTGTTGAAACAATAATAATGGAAGAGTTTGAGTTCAATTACGAGGTCCGATTGCGAAAAAGTCACAAGTTATAGGCTTCGGAATGTAGCACACAAACTGAGTCCAATATGAGACGTTGACGCACGGATGGAGCTAACTTGTTTTGACAGTCATAAATCTTGTTCCAACACTTCAAATTTGTTGAAACAATTGTAATGGAAGAATTTGAGTCTAATTACGAGGTCCGGTTGCGAAAAAGTCACAAGTTATAGGCTTCGGAATGTAGCACACAAACTGAGTCCAATATGAGACGTTGACGCACGGATGGAGCTAACTTGTTTCGACTGTCCCGAATCTTGTTCCAACACTTCAAATGTGCTGTAACAATAGTAATAGAAGAATTCGAGTTTAATTACGAGGTCCGGTTGCGAAAAAGTCACAAGTTATAGGCTTCAGAATGTAACACACAAACTGAGTCCAATTTGAGACGTTGACGCACGGATGGAGCTAACTTGTTTCGACTGTCCCGAATCTTATTCCAACACTTCAAATGTGTTGAAACAATAGTAATGGAAGAATTTGAGTCTAATTACGAGGTTCGGTTGCGAAAAAGTCACAAGTTATAGGCTTCGGAATGTAACACACAAACTGAGTCCAATTTGAGACGTTGACGCACGGAACGAGCTAACTTGTTTTGACAGTCATAAATCTTGTTCCAACACTTCAAATTTGTTGAAACAATTGTAATGGAAGAATTTGAGTTTAATTACGAGGTCCGGTTGCGAAAAAGTCACAAGTTATAGGCTTCGGAATGTAGCACACAAACTGAGTCCAATATGAGACGTTGACGCACGGATGGAGCTAACTTGTTTCGACTGTCCCGAATCTTGTTCCAACACTTCAAATGTGCTGTAACAATAGTAATAGAAGAATTCGAGTTTAATTACAAGGTCCGGTTGCGAAAAAGTCACAAGTTATAGGCTTCAGAATGTAACACACAAACTGAGTCCAATTTGAGACGTTGACGCACGGATGGAGCTAACTTGTTTCGACTGTCCCGAATCTTATTCCAACACTTCAAATGTGTTGAAACAATAGTAATGGAAGAATTTGAGTCTAATTACGAGGTTCGGTTGCGAAAAAGTCACAAGTTATAGGCTTCGGAATGTAACAGACAAACTGAGTCCAATTTGAGACGTTGACGCACGGATGGAGCTAACTTGTTTCGCCTATCGCGAATCTTGTTCCAATACTTCAAATGTGTTGAAACAATAATAATGGAAGAGTTTGAGTCCAATTACGAGGTCCGATTGCGAAAAAGTCACCAGTTATAGGCTTCGGAATGTAACACACAAACTGAGTCCAATTTGAGACGTTGACGCACGGATGGAGCTAACTTGTTTTGACTGCTACGAATCTTGTTTCAACACTTCAAATGTGTTGCAACAATAGTAATGGAAGAGTTTGAGTCCAATTACGAGGTCCGGTTGCGAAAAAGTCACAGGTTATAGGCTTCGGAATGTAACACACAAACTGAATCCAATTTGAGACGTTGACGCACGGATGGAGCTAACTTGTTTCGCCTATCCCGAATCTTGTTCCAATACTTCAAATGTGTTGAAACAATAATAATGGAAAAGTTTGAGTCCAATTACGAGGTCCGATTGCGAAAAAGTCACCAGTTATAGGCTTCGGAATGTAACACACAAACTCAGTCCAATTTGAGACGTTGACGCACGGATGGAGCTAACTTGTTTTGACTGCTACGAATCTTGTTTCAACACTTCAAATGTGTTGCAACAATAGTAATGGAAGAGTTTGAGTCCAATTACGAGGTACGGTTGCGAAAAAGTCACAAGTTATAGGCTTCGGAATGTAACACAAACTGAATCCAATTTGAGACGTTGACGCACGGATGGAGCTAACTTGTTTCGCCTATCGCGAATCTTGTTCCAATACTTCAAATGTGTTGAAACAATAATAATGGAAGAGTTTAAGTCCAATTACGAGGTCCGATTGCGAAAAAGTCACCAGTTATAGGCTTCGGAATGTAACACACAAACTGAGTCCAATTTGAGACGTTGACGCACGGATGGAGCTAACTTGTTTTGACTGCTACGAATCTTGTTTCAACACTTCAAATGTGTTGCAACAATAGTAATGGAAGAGTTTGAGTCCAATTACAAGGTCCGGTTGCGAAAAAGTCACAAGTTATAGGCTTCGGAATGTAACACACAAACTGAATCCAATTTGAGACGTTGACGCACGGATGGGGCTAACTTGTTTCGCCTATCCCGAATCTTGTTCCAATACTTCAAATGTGTTGAAACAATAATAATGGAAGAGTTTGAGTTCAATTACGAGGTCCGATTGCGAAAAAGTCACAAGTTATAGGCTTCGGAATGTAACACACAAACTGAATCCAATTTGAGACGTTGACGCACGGATGGAGCTAACTTGTTTCGCCTATCCCGAATCTTGTTCCAATACTTCAAATGTGTTGAAACAATAATAATGGAAGAGTTTGAGTTCAATTACGAGGTCCGATTGCGAAAAAGTCACAAGTTATAGGCTTCGGAATGTAACACACAAACTGAATCCAATTTGAGACGTTGACGCACGGATGGAGCTAACTTGTTTCGCCTATCCCGAATCTTGTTCCAATACTTCAAATGTGTTGAAACAATAATAATGGAAGAGTTTGAGTTCAATTACGAGGTCCGATTGCGAAAAAGTCACAAGTTATAGGCTTCGGAATGTAACACACAAACTGAGTCCAATTTGAGACGTTGAAGCACGGATGGAGCTAACTTATTTCGACAGTCATAAATCTTGTTCAAACACTTCAAATTTGTTGAAACAATTGTAATGGAAGAATTCGAGTCTAATTACGAGGTCCGGTTGCGAAAAAGTCACAAGTTATAGGCTTCGGAATGTAACACACAAACTGAGTCCAATTTGAGACGTTGACGCACGGAAGGAGCTAACTTGTTTTGACAGTCATAAATCTTGTTCCAACACTTCAAATTTGTTGAAACAATTGTAATGGAAGAATTCGAGTCTAATTACGAGGTCCGGTTGTGAAAAAGTCACAAGTTATAGGCTTCGGAATGTAGCACACAAACTGAGTCCAATATGAGACGTTGACGCACGGATGGAGCTAACTTGTTTCGACTGTCCCAAATCTTGTTCCAACACTTCAAATGTGCTGTAACAATAGTAATAGAAGAATTCGAGTTTAATTACGAGTTCCGGTTGCGAAAAAGTCACAAGTTATAGGCTTCAGAATGTAACACACAAACTGAGTCCAATTTGAGACGTTGACGCACGGATGGAGCTAACTTGTTTCGACTGTCCCGAATCTTATTCCAACACTTCAAATGTGTTGAAACAATAGTAATGGAAGAATTTGAGTCTAATTACGAGGTTCGGTTGCGAAAAAGTCACAAGTTATAGGCTTCGGAATGTAACAGACAAACTGAGTCCAATTTGAGACGTTGACGCACGGATGGAGCTAACTTGTTTCGCCTATCGCGAATCTTGTTCCAATACTTCAAATGTGTTGAAACAATAATAATGGAAGAGTTTGAGTCCAATTACGAGGTCCGATTGCGAAAAAGTCACCAGTTATAGGCTTCGGAATGTAACACACAAACTGAGTCCAATTTGAGACGTTGACGCACGGATGGAGCTAACTTGTTTTGACTGCTACGAATCTTGTTTCAACACTTCAAATGTGTTGCAACAATAGTAATGGAAGAGTTTGAGTCCAATTACGAGGTCCGGTTGCGAAAAAGTCACAAGTTATAGGCTTCGGAATGTAACACACAAACTGAGTCCAATTTGAGACGTTGACGCACGGATGGAGCTAACTTGTTTTGACTGCTACGAATCTTGTTTCAACACTTCAAATGTGTTGCAACAATAGTAATGGAAGAGTTTGAGTCCAATTACGAGGTCCGGTTGCGAAAAAGTCACAAGTTATAGGCTTCGGAATGTAACACACAAACTGAATCCAATTTGAGACGTTGACGCACGGATGGAGCTAACTTGTTTCGCCTATCCCGAATCTTGTTCCAATACTTCAAATGTGTTGAAACAATAATAATGGAAGAGTTTGAGTTCAATTACGAGGTCCGATTGTGAAAAAGTCACAAGTTATAGGCTTCGGAATGTAGCACACAAACTGAGTCCAATATGAGACGTTGACGCACGGATGGAGCTAACTTGTTTCGACTGTCCCAAATCTTGTTCCAACACTTCAAATGTGCTGTAACAATAGTAATAGAAGAATTCGAGTTTAATTACGAGTTCCGGTTGCGAAAAAGTCACAAGTTATAGGCTTCAGAATGTAACACACAAACTGAGTCCAATTTGAGACGTTGACGCACGGATGGAGCTAACTTGTTTCGACTGTCCCGAATCTTATTCCAACACTTCAAATGTGTTGAAACAATAGTAATGGAAGAAGTTGAGTCTAATTACGAGGTTCGGTTGCGAAAAAGTCACAAGTTATAGGCTTCGGAATGTAACAGACAAACTGAGTCCAATTTGAGACGTTGACGCACGGATGGAGCTAACTTGTTTCGCCTATCGCGAATCTTGTTCCAATACTTCAAATGTGTTGAAACAATAATAATGGAAGAGTTTGAGTCCAATTACGAGGTCCGATTGCGAAAAAGTCACCAGTTATAGGCTTCGGAATGTAACACACAAAC
Organism: Euptelea pleiosperma; assembly: GCA_035048495.1. Taxonomy (NCBI): domain Eukaryota; kingdom Viridiplantae; phylum Streptophyta; class Magnoliopsida; order Ranunculales; family Eupteleaceae; genus Euptelea; species Euptelea pleiosperma. The sequence continues at coordinate 10,208,773 of CM068540.1, forward strand.
TGAGTCCAATTTGAGACGTTGACGCACGGATGGAGCTAACTTGTTTTGACTGCTACGAATCTTGTTTCAACACTTCAAATGTGTTGCAACAATAGTAATGGAAGAGTTTGAGTCCAATTACGAGGTCCGGTTGCGAAAAAGTCACAAGTTATAGGCTTCGGAATGTAACACACAAACTGAGTCCAATTTGAGACGTTGACGCACGGATGGAGCTAACTTGTTTTGACTGCTACGAATCTTGTTTCAACACTTCAAATGTGTTGCAACAATAGTAATGGAAGAGTTTGAGTCCAATTACGAGGGCCGGTTGCGAAAAAGTCACAAGTTATAGGCTTCGGAATGTAACACACAAACTGAATCCAATTTGAGACGTTGACGCACGGATGGAGCTAACTTGTTTCGCCTATCCCGAATCTTGTTCCAATACTTCAAATGTGTTGAAACAATAATAATGGAAGAGTTTGAGTTCAATTACGAGGTCCGATTGCGAAAAAGTCACAAGTTATAGGCTTCGGAATGTAGCACACAAACTGAGTCCAATATGAGACGTTGACGCACGGATGGAGCTAACTTGTTTTGACAGTCATAAATCTTGTTCCAACACTTCAAATTTGTTGAAACAATTGTAATGGAAGAATTTGAGTCTAATTACGAGGTCCGGTTGCGAAAAAGTCACAAGTTATAGGCTTCGGAATGTAGCACACAAACTGAGTCCAATATGAGACGTTGACGCACGGATGGAGCTAACTTGTTTCGACTGTCCCGAATCTTGTTCCAACACTTCAAATGTGCTGTAACAATAGTAATAGAAGAATTCGAGTTTAATTACGAGGTCCGGTTGCGAAAAAGTCACAAGTTATAGGCTTCAGAATGTAACACACAAACTGAGTCCAATTTGAGACGTTGACGCACGGATGGAGCTAACTTGTTTCGACTGTCCCGAATCTTATTCCAACACTTCAAATGTGTTGAAACAATAGTAATGGAAGAATTTGAGTCTAATTACGAGGTTCGGTTGCGAAAAAGTCACAAGTTATAGGCTTCGGAATGTAACACACAAACTGAGTCCAATTTGAGACGTTGACGCACGGAACGAGCTAACTTGTTTTGACAGTCATAAATCTTGTTCCAACACTTCAAATTTGTTGAAACAATTGTAATGGAAGAATTTGAGTTTAATTACGAGGTCCGGTTGCGAAAAAGTCACAAGTTATAGGCTTCGGAATGTAGCACACAAACTGAGTCCAATATGAGACGTTGACGCACGGATGGAGCTAACTTGTTTCGACTGTCCCGAATCTTGTTCCAACACTTCAAATGTGCTGTAACAATAGTAATAGAAGAATTCGAGTTTAATTACAAGGTCCGGTTGCGAAAAAGTCACAAGTTATAGGCTTCAGAATGTAACACACAAACTGAGTCCAATTTGAGACGTTGACGCACGGATGGAGCTAACTTGTTTCAACTGTCCCGAATCTTATTCCAACACTTTAAATGTGTTGAAACAATAGTAATGGAAGAATTTGAGTCTAATTACGAGGTTCGGTTGCGAAAAAGTCACAAGTTATAGGCTTCGGAATGTAACAGACAAACTGAGTCCAATTTGAGACGTTGACGCACGGATGGAGCTAACTTGTTTTGACTGTCACGAATCTTGTTTCAACACTTCAAATGTGTTGCAACAATAGTAATGGAAGAGTTTGAGTCCAATTACGAGGTCCGGTTGCGAAAAACTCACAAGTTATAGGCTTCGGAATGTAACACACAAACTGAATCCAATTTGAGACGTTGACGCACGGATGGAGCTAACTTGTTTCGCCTATCGCGAATCTTGTTCCAATACTTCAAATGTGTTGAAACAATAATAATGGAAGAGTTTAAGTCCAATTACGAGGTCCGATTACGAAAAAGTCACCAGTTATAGGCTTCGGAATGTAACACACAAACTGAGTCCAATTTGAGACGTTGACGCACGGATGGAGCTAACTTCTTTTGACTGCTACGAATCTTGTTTCAACACTTCAAATGTGTTGCAACAATAGTAATGGAAGAGTTTGAGTCCAATTACGAGGTCCGGTTGCGAAAAAGTCACAAGTTATAGGCTTCGGAATGTAACACACAAACTGAATCCAATTTGAGACGTTGACGCACGGATGGAGCTAACTTGTTTCGCCTATCCCGAATCTTGTTCCAATACTTCAAATGTGTTGAAACAATAATAATGGAAGAGTTTGAGTTCAATTACGAGGTCCGATTGCGAAAAAGTCACAAGTTATAGGCTTCGGAATGTAACACACAAACTGAATCCAATTTGAGACGTTGACGCACGGATGGAGCTAACTTGTTTCGCCTATCCCGAATCTTGTTCCAATACTTCAAATGTGTTGAAACAATAATAATGGAAGAGTTTGAGTTCAATTACGAGGTCCGATTGCGAAAAAGTCACAAGTAATAGGCTTCGGAATGTAACACACAAACTGAATCCAATTTGAGACGTTGACGCACGGATGGAGCTAACTTGTTTCGCCTATCCCGAATCTTGTTCCAATACTTCAAATGTGTTGAAACAATAATAATGGAAGAGTTTGAGTTCAATTACGAGGTCCGATTGCGAAAAAGTCACAAGTTATAGGCTTCGGAATGTAACACACAAACTGAGTCCAATTTGAGACGTTGAAGCACGGATGGAGCTAACTTATTTCGACAGTCATAAATCTTGTTCAAACACTTCAAATTTGTTGAAACAATTGTAATGGAAGAATTCGAGTCTAATTACGAGGTCCGGTTGCGAAAAAGTCACATGTTATAGGCTTCGGAATGTAACACACAAACTGAGTCCAATTTGAGACGTTGACGCACGGAAGGAGCTAACTTGTTTTGACAGTCATAAATCTAGTTCCAACACTTCAAATTTGTTGAAACAATTGTAATTGAAGAATTCGAGTCTAATTACGAGGTCCGGTTGTGAAAAAGTCACAAGTTATAGGCTTCGGAATGTAGCACACAAACTGAGTCCAATATGAGACGTTGACGCACGGATGGAGCTAACTTGTTTCGACTGTCCCAAATCTTGTTCCAACACTTCAAATGTGCTGTAACAATAGTAATAGAAGAATTCGAGTTTAATTACGAGTTCCGGTTGCGAAAAAGTCACAAGTTATAGGCTTCAGAATGTAACACACAAACTGAGTCCAATTTGAGACGTTGACGCACGGATGGAGCTAACTTGTTTCGACTGTCCCGAATCTTATTCCAACACTTCAAATGTGTTGAAACAATAGTAATGGAAGAATTTGAGTCTAATTACGAGGTTCGGTTGCGAAAAAGTCACAAGTTATAGGCTTCGGAATGTAACAGACAAACTGAGTCCAATTTGAGACGTTGACGCACGGATGGAGCTAACTTGTTTCGCCTATCGCGAATCTTGTTCCAATACTTCAAATGTGTTGAAACAATAATAATGGAAGAGTTTGAGTCCAATTACGAGGTCCGATTGCGAAAAAGTCACCAGTTATAGGCTTCGGAATGTAACACACAAACTGAGTCCAATTTGAGACGTTGACGCACGGATGGAGCTAACTTGTTTTGACTGCTAGGAATCTTGTTTCAACACTTCAAATGTGTTGCAACAATAGTAATGGAAGAGTTTGAGTCCAATTACAAGGTCCGGTTGCGAAAAAGTCACAAGTTATAGGCTTCGGAATGTAACACACAAACTGAATCCAATTTGAGACGTTGACGCACGGATGGAGCTAACTTGTTTCGCCTATCCCGAATCTTGTTCCAATACTTCAAATGTGTTGAAACAATAATAATGGAAGAGTTTGAGTTCAATTACGAGGTCCGATTGCGAAAAAGTCACAAGTTATAGGCTTCGGAATGTAACACACAAACTGAGTCCAATTTGAGACGTTGACGGACGGATGGAGCTAACTTGTTTCTCCTATCCCGCATCTTGTTCCAATACTTCAAATGTGTTGAAACAATAATAATGTAAGAGTTTGAGTCCAATTACGAGGTCCGATTGCGAAAAAGTCACAAGTTATAGGCTTCGGAATGTAACACAAACTGAGTCCAATTTGAGACGTTGCCACACGGATGGAGCTAACTTGTTTTGACTGTCACGAATCTTGTTTCAACACTTCAAATGTGTTGCAACAATAGTAATGGAAGAGTTTGAGTCCAATTACGAGGTCCGGTTGCGAAAAAGTCATAAGTTATAGGCTTCGGAATGTAACACACAAACTGAATCCAATTTAAGACGTTGACGCACGGATGGAGCTAACTTGTTTCGCCTATCGCGAATCTTGTTCCAATACTTCAAATGTGTTGAAACAATAATAATGGAAAAGTTTGAGTCCAATTACGAGGTCCGATTGCGAAAAAGTCACCAGTTATAGGCTTCGGAATGTAACACACAAACTGAGTCCAATTTGAGACGTTGACGCACGGATGGAGCTAACTTGTTTTGACTGCTACGAATCTTGTTTCAACACTTCAAATGTGTTGCAACAATAGTAATGGAAGAGTTTGAGTCCAATTACGAGGTACGGTTGCGAAAAAGTCACAAGTTATAGGCTTCGGAATGTAACACACAAACTGAATCCAATTTGAGACGTTGACGCACGGATGGAGCTAACTTGTTTCGCCTATCCCGAATCTTGTTCCAATACTTCAAATGTGTTGAAACAATAATAATGGAAGAGTTTGAGTTCAATTACGAGGTCCGATTGCGAAAAGTCACAAGTTATAGGCTTCGGAATGTAACACACAAACTGAGTCCAATTTGAGACGTTGACGGACGGATGGAGCTAACTTGTTTCTCCTATCCCGCATCTTGTTCCAATACTTCAAATGTGTTGAAACAATAATAATGTAAGAGTTTGAGTCCAATTACGAGGTCCGATTGCGAAAAAGTCACAAGTTATAGGCTTCGGAATGTAACACACAAACTGAGTCCCATTTGAGACGTTGACACACGGATGGAGCTAACTTGTTTTGACTGTCATGAATCTTGTTTCAACACTTCAAATGTGTTGCAACAATAGTAATGGAAGAGTTTGAGTCCAATTACGAGGTCCGGTTGCGAAAAAGTCACAAGTTATAGGCTTCGGAATGTAACACACAAACTGAATCCAATTTGAGACGTTGACGCACGGATGGAGCTAACTTGTTTCGCCTATCCCGAATCTTGTTCTAATACTTCAAATGTGTTGAAACAATAATAATGGAAGAGTTTGAGTTCAATTACGAGGTCCGATTGCGAAAAAGTCACAAGTTATAGGCTTCGGAATGTAACACACAAACTAAGTCCAATTTGAGACGTTGAAGCACGGATGGAGCTAACTTATTTCGACAGTCATAAATCTTGTTCAAACACTTCAAATTTGTTGAAACAATTGTAATGGAAGAATTCGAGTCTAATTACGAGGTCCGGTTGCGAAAAAGTCACAAGTTATAGGCTTCGGAATGTAACACACAAACTGAGTCCAATTTGAGACGTTGACGCACGGAAGGAGCTAACTTGTTTTGACAGTCATAAATCTTGTTCCAACACTTCAAATTTGTTGAAACAATTGTAATGGAAGAATTCGAGTCTAATTACGAGGTCCGGTTGCGAAAAAGTCACAAGTTATAGGCTTCGGAATGTAAGACACAAACTGAATCCAATTTGAGACGTTGACGCACGGATGGAGCTAACTTGTTTCGCCTATCCCGAATCTTGTTCCAATACTTCAAATGTGTTGAAACAATAATAATGGAAGAGTTTGAGTTCAATTACGAGGTCCGATTGCGAAAAAGTCACAAGTTATAGGCTTCGGAATGTAACACACAAACTGAATCCAATTTGAGACGTTGACGCACGGATGGAGCTAACTTGTTTCGCCTATCCCGAATCTTGTTCCAATACTTCAAATGTGTTGAAACAATAATAATGGAAGAGTTTGAGTTCAATTACGAGGTCCGATTGCGAAAAAGTCACAAGTTATAGGCTTCGGAATGTAACACACAAACTGAATCCAATTTGAGACGTTGACGCACGGATGGAGCTAACTTGTTTCGCCTATCCCGAATCTTGTTCCAATACTTCAAATGTGTTGAAACAATAATAATGGAAGAGTTTGAGTTCAATTACGAGGTCCGATTGCGAAAAAGTCACAAGTTATAGGCTTCGGAATGTAACACACAAACTGAATCCAATTTGAGACGTTGACGCACGGATGGAGCTAACTTGTTTCGCCTATCCCGAATCTTGTTCCAATACTTCAAATGTGTTGAAACAATAATAATGGAAGAGTTTGAGTTCAATTACGAGGTCCGATTGCGAAAAAGTCACAAGTTATAGGCTTCGGAATGTAACACACAAACTGAGTCTAATTTGAGACGTTGAAGCACGGATGGAGCTAACTTATTTCGACAGTCATAAATCTTGTTCAAACACTTCAAATTTGTTGAAACAATTGTAATGGAAGAATTCGAGTCTAATTACGAGGTCCGGTTGCGAAAAAGTCACAAGTTATAGGCTTCGGAATGTAACACACAAACTGAGTCCAATTTGAGACGTTGACGCACGGAAGGAGCTAACTTGTTTTGACAGTCATAAATCTTGTTCCAACACTTCAAATTTGTTGAAACAATTGTAATGGAAGAATTCGAGTCTAATTACGAGGTCCGGTTGTGAAAAAGTCACAAGTTATAGGCTTCGGAATGTAGCACACAAACTGAGTCCAATATGAGACGTTGACGCACGGATGGAGCTAACTTGTTTCGACTGTCCCAAATCTTGTTCCAACACTTCAAATGTGCTGTAACAATAGTAATAGAAGAATTCGAGTTTAATTACGAGTTCCGGTTGCGAAAAAGTCACAAGTTATAGGCTTCAGAATGTAACACACAAACTGAGTCCAATTTGAGACGTTGACGCACGGATGGAGCTAACTTGTTTCGACTGTCCCGAATCTTATTCCAACACTTCAAATGTGTTGAAACAATAGTAATGGAAGAATTTGAGTCTAATTACGAGGTTCGGTTGCGAAAAAGTCACAAGTTATAGGCTTCGGAATGTAACAGACAAACTGAGTCCAATTTGAGACGTTGACGCACGGATGGAGCTAACTTGTTTCGCCTATCGCGAATCTTGTTCCAATACTTCAAATGTGTTGAAACAATAATAATGGAAGAGTTTGAGTCCAATTACGAGGTCCGATTGCGAAAAAGTCACCAGTTATAGGCTTCGGAATGTAACACACAAACTGAGTCCAATTTGAGACGTTGACGCACGGATGGAGCTAACTTGTTTTGACTGCTAGGAATCTTGTTTCAACACTTCAAATGTGTTGCAACAATAGTAATGGAAGAGTTTGAGTCCAATTACAAGGTCCGGTTGCGAAAAAGTCACAAGTTATAGGCTTCGGAATGTAACACACGAACTGAATCCAATTTGAGACGTTGACGCACGGATGGAGCTAACTTGTTTCGCCTATCCCGAATCTTGTTCCAATACTTCAAATGTGTTGAAACAATAATAATGGAAGAGTTTGAGTTCAATTACGAGGTCCGATTGCGAAAAAGTCACAAGTTATAGGCTTCGGAATGTAACACACAAACTGAGTCCAATTTGAGACGTTGACGGACGGATGGAGCTAACTTGTTTCTCCTATCCCGCATCTTGTTCCAATACTTCAAATGTGTTGAAACAATAATAATGTAAGAGTTTGAGTCCAATTACGAGGTCCGATTGCGAAAAAGTCACAAGTTATAGGCTTCGGAATGTAACACAAACTGAGTCCAATTTGAGACGTTGACACACGGATGGAGCTAACTTGTTTTGACTGTCACGAATCTTGTTTCAACACTTTAAATGTGTTGCAACAATAGTAATGGAAGAGTTTGAGTCCAATTACGAGGTCCGGTTGCGAAAAAGTCATAAGTTATAGGCTTCGGAATGTAACACACAAACTGAATCCAATTTGAGACGTTGACGCACGGATGGAGCTAACTTGTTTCGCCTATCGCGAATCTTGTTCCAATACTTCAAATGTGTTGAAACAATAATAATGGAAAAGTTTGAGTCCAATTACGAGGTCCGATTGCGAAAAAGTCACCAGTTATAGGCTTCGGAATGTAACACACAAACTGAGTCCAATTTGAGACGTTGACGCACGGATGGAGCTAACTTGTTTTGACTGCTACGAATCTTGTTTCAACACTTCAAATGTGTTGCAACAATAGTAATGGAAGAGTTTGAGTCCAATTACGAGGTACGGTTGCGAAAAAGTCACAAGTTATAGGCTTCGGAATGTAACACACAAACTGAATCCAATTTGAGACGTTGACGCACGGATGGAGCTAACTTGTTTCGCCTATCCGAATCTTGTTCCAATACTTCAAATGTGTTGAAACAATAATAATGGAAGAGTTTGAGTTCAATTACGAGGTCCGATTGCGAAAAGTCACAAGTTATAGGCTTCGGAATGTAACACACAAACTGAGTCCAATTTGAGACGTTGACAGACGGATGGAGCTAACTTGTTTCTCCTATCCCGCATCTTGTTCCAATACTTCAAATGTGTTGAAACAATAATAATGTAAGAGTTTGAGTCCAATTACGAGGTCCGATTGCGAAAAAGTCACAAGTTATAGGCTTCGGAATGTAACACACAAACTGAGTCCAATTTGAGACGTTGACACACGGATGGAGCTAACTTGTTTGACTGTCATGAATCTTGTTTCAACACTTCAAATGTGTTGCAACAATAGTAATGGAAGAGTTTGAGTCCAATTACGAGGTCCGGTTGCGAAAAAGTCACAAGTTATAGGCTTCGGAATGTAACACACAAACTGAATCCAATTTGAGACGTTGACGCACGGATGGAGCTAACTTGTTTCGCCTATCCCGAATCTTGTTCTAATACTTCAAATGTGTTGAAACAATAATAATGGAAGAGTTTGAGTTCAATTACGAGGTCCGATTGCGAAAAAGTCACAAGTTATAGGCTTCGGAATGTAACACACAAACTAAGTCCAATTTGAGACGTTGAAGCACGGATGGAGCTAACTTATTTCGACAGTCATAAATCTTGTTCAAACACTTCAAATTTGTTGAAACAATTGTAATGGAAGAATTCGAGTCTAATTACGAGGTCCGGTTGCGAAAAAGTCACAAGTTATAGGCTTCGGAATGTAACACACAAACTGAGTCCAATTTGAGACGTTGACGCACGGAAGGAGCTAACTTGTTTTGACAGTCATAAATCTTGTTCCAACACTTCAAATTTGTTGAAACAATTGTAATGGAAGAATTCGAGTCTAATTACGAGGTCCGGTTGCGAAAAAGTCACAAGTTATAGGCTTCGGAATGTAGCACACAAACTGAGTCCAATATGAGACGTTGACGCACGGATGGAGCTAACTTGTTTCGACTGTCCCAAATCTTGTTCCAACACTTCAAATGTGCTGTAACAATAGTAATAGAAGAATTCGAGTTTAATTACGAGTTCCGGTTGCGAAAAAGTCACAAGTTATAGGCTTCAGAATGTAACACACAAACTGAGTCCAATTTGAGACGTTGACGCACGGATGGAGCTAACTTGTTTCGACTGTCCCGAATCTTATTCCAACACTTCAAATGTGTTGAAACAATAGTAATGGAAGAATTTGAGTCTAATTACGAGGTTCGGTTGCGAAAAAGTCACAAGTTATAGGCTTCGGAATGTAACAGACAAACTGAGTCCAATTTGAGACGTTGACGCACGGATGGAGCTAACTTGTTTCGCCTATCGCGAATCTTGTTCCAATACTTCAAATGTGTTGAAACAATAATAATGGAAGAGTTTGAGTCCAATTACGAGGTCCGATTGCGAAAAAGTCACCAGTTATAGGCTTCGGAATGTAACACACAAACTGAGTCCAATTTGAGACGTTGACGCACGGATGGAGCTAACTTGTTTTGACTGCTAGGAATCTTGTTTCAACACTTCAAATGTGTTGCAACAATAGTAATGGAAGAGTTTGAGTCCAATTACAAGGTCCGGTTGCGAAAAAGTCACAAGTTATAGGCTTCGGAATGTAACACACAAACTGAATCCAATTTGAGACGTTGACGCACGGATGGAGCTAACTTGTTTCGCCTATCCCGAATCTTGTTCCAATACTTCAAATGTGTTGAAACAATAATAATGGAAGAGTTTGAGTCAATTACGAGGTCCGATTGCGAAAAAGTCACAAGTTATAGGCTTCGGAATGTAACACACAAACTGAGTCCAATTTGAGACGTTGACGGACGGATGGAGCTAACTTGTTTCTCCTATCCCGCATCTTGTTCCAATACTTCAAATGTGTTGAAACAATAATAATGTAAGAGTTTGAGTCCAATTACGAGGTCCGATTGCGAAAAAGTCACAAGTTATAGGCTTCGGAATGTAACACAAACTGAGTCCAATTTGAGACGTTGACACACGGATGGAGCTAACTTGTTTTGACTGTCACGAATCTTGTTTCAACACTTCAAATGTGTTGCAACAATAGTAATGGAAGAGTTTGAGTCCAATTACGAGGTCCGGTTGCGAAAAAGTCATAAGTTATAGGCTTCGGAATGTAACACACAAACTGAATCCAATTTGAGACGTTGACGCACGGATGGAGCTAACTTGTTTCGCCTATCGCGAATCTTGTTCCAATACTTCAAATGTGTTGAAACAATAATAATGGAAAAGTTTGAGTCCAATTACGAGGTCCGATTGCGAAAAAGTCACCAGTTATAGGCTTCGGAATGTAACACACAAACTGAGTCCAATTTGAGACGTTGACGCACGGATGGAGCTAACTTGTTTTGACTGCTACGAATCTTGTTTCAACACTTCAAATGTGTTGCAACAATAGTAATGGAAGAGTTTGAGTCCAATTACGAGGTACGGTTGCGAAAAAGTCACAAGTTATAGGCTTCGGAATGTAACACACAAACTGAATCCAATTTGAGACGTTGACGCACGGATGGAGCTAACTTGTTTCGCCTATCCCGAATCTTGTTCCAATACTTCAAATGTGTTGAAACAATAATAATGGAAGAGTTTGAGTCCAATTACGAGGTCCGATTGCGAAAAGTCACAAGTTATAGGCTTCGGAATGTAACACACAAACTGAGTCCAATTTGAGACGTTGACGGACGGATGGAGCTAACTTGTTTCTCCTATCCCGCATCTTGTTCCAATACTTCAAATGTGTTGAAACAATAATAATGTAAGAGTTTGAGTCCAATTACGAGGTCCGATTGCGAAAAAGTCACAAGTTATAGGCTTCGGAATGTAACACACAAACTGAGTCCAATTTGAGACGTTGACACACGGATGGAGCTAACTTGTTTTGACTGTCATGAATCTTGTTTCAACACTTCAAATGTGTTGCAACAATAGTAATGGAAGAGTTTGAGTCCAATTACGAGGTCCGGTTGCGAAAAAGTCACAAGTTATAGGCTTCGGAATGTAACACACAAACTGAATCCAATTTGAGACGTTGACGCACGGATGGAGCTAACTTGTTTCGCCTATCCCGAATCTTGTTCTAATACTTCAAATGTGTTGAAACAATAATAATGGAAGAGTTTGAGTTCAATTACGAGGTCCGATTGCGGAAAAAGTCACAAGTTATAGGCTTCGGAATGTAACACACAAACTAAGTCCAATTTGAGACGTTGAAGCACGGATGGAGCTAACTTATTCGACAGTCATAAATCTTGTTCAAACACTTCAAATTTGTTGAAACAATTGTAATGGAAGAATTCGAGTCTAATTACGAGGTCCGGTTGCGAAAAAGTCACAAGTTATAGGCTTCGGAATGTACACACAAACTGAGGTCCAATTTGAGACGTTGACGCACGGATGGAGCTAACTTGTTTTGACAGTCATAAATCTTGTTCCAACACTTCAAATTTGTTGAAACAATTGTAATGGAAGAATTCGAGTCTAATTACGAGGTCCGGTTGCGAAAAAGTCACAAGTTATAGGCTTCGGAATGTACACACAAACTGAGTCCAATTGAGACGTTGACGCACGGATGGAGCTAACTTGTTTCGACTGTCCCAAATCTTGTTCCACATTCAAATGTGCTGAAACAATAGTAATGGAAGAATTCGAGTTAATTACGAGGTCCGGTTGCGAAAAAGTCACAAGTTATAGGCTTCGGAATGTAACACACAAACTGAGTCCAATTTGAGACGTTGACGCACGGATGGAGCTAACTTGTTTCGACTGTCCCGAATCTTGTTCCAACACTTCAAATGTGTTGAAACAATAGTAATGGAAGAATTTGAGTTAATTACGAGGTTCGGTTGCGAAAAAGTCACAAGTTATAGGCTTCGGAATGTAACACAAACTGAGTCCAATTTGAGACGTTGACGCACGGATGGAGCTAACTTGTTTCGCCTATCGCGAATCTTGTTCCAATCTTCAAATGTGTTGAAACAATAATAATGGAAGAGTTTGAGTCCAATTACGAGGTCCGATTGCGAAAAAGTCACAGTTATAGGCTTCGGAATGTAACACACAAACTGAGTCCAATTTGAGACGTTGACGCACGGATGGAGCTAACTTGTTTTGACTGCTGAATCTTGTTTCAACACTTCAAATGTGTTGAAACAATAGTAATGGAAGAGTTTGAGTCCAATTACGAGGTCCGTTGCGAAAAAGTCACAAGTTATAGGCTTCGGAATGTAACACACAAACTGATCCAATTTGAGACGTTGACGCACGGATGGAGCTAACTTGTTTCGCCTATCCGAATCTTGTTCCAATACTTCAAATGTGTTGAAACAATAATAATGGAAGAGTTTGAGTTCAATTACGAGGTCCGATTGCGAAAAAGTCACAAGTTATAGGCTTCGGAATGTAACACACAAACTGAGTCCAATTTGAGACGTTGACGACGGATGGAGCTAACTTGTTTCTCCTATCCCGAATCTTGTTCCAATACTTCAAATGTGTTGAAACAATAATAATGGAAGAGTTTGAGTCAATTACGAGGTCCGATTGCGAAAAAGTCACAAGTTATAGGCTTCGGAATGTAACACAAACTGAGTCCAATTTGAGACGTTGACACACGGATGGAGCTAACTTGTTTTGACTGTCCGAATCTTGTTCCAATACTTCAAATGTGTTGAAACAATAGTAATGGAAGAGTTTGAGTCCAATTACGAGGTCCGTTGCGAAAAAGTCACAAGTTATAGGCTTCGGAATGTAACACACAAACTGAGTCCAATTTGAGACGTTGACGCACGGATGGAGCTAACTTGTTTTCGCCTATCGAATCTTGTTCCAATACTTCAAATGTGTTGAAACAATAATAATGGAAAGTTTGAGTCCAATTACGAGGTCCGATTGCGAAAAAGTCACAGTTATAGGCTTCGGAATGTAACACACAAACTGAGTCCAATTTGAGACGTTGACGCACGGATGGAGCTAACTTGTTTTGATGCCGAATCTTGTTCAACACTTCAAATGTGTTGAAACAATAGTAATGGAAGAGTTTGAGTCCAATTACGAGGTCGGTTGCGAAAAAGTCACAAGTTATAGGCTTCGGAATGTAACACACAAACTGATCCAATTTGAGACGTTGACGCACGGATGGAGCTAACTTGTTTCGCCTATCCCGAATCTTGTTCCAATACTTCAAATGTGTTGAAACAATAATAATGGAAGAGTTTGAGTCAATTACGAGGTCCGATTGCGAAAAAGTCACAAGTTATAGGCTTCGGAATGTAACACACAAACTGAGTCCAATTTGAGACGTTGACGCACGGATGGAGCTAACTTGTTTTCCTATCCCGAATCTTGTTCCAATACTTCAAATGTGTTGAAACAATAATAATGGAAGAGTTTGAGTCCAATTACGAGGTCCGATTGCGAAAAAGTCACAAGTTATAGGCTTCGGAATGTAACACACAAACTGAGTCCAATTTGAGACGTTGACACACGGATGGAGCTAACTTGTTTTGACTGTCATGAATCTTGTTCAACACTTCAAATGTGTTGAAACAATATAATGGAAGAGTTTGAGTCCAATTACGAGGTCCGTTGCGAAAAAGTCACAAGTTATAGGCTTCGGAATGTAACACACAAACTGAGTCCAATTTGAGACGTTGACGCACGGATGGAGCTAACTTGTTTCGCCTATCCCGAATCTTGTTCAATACTTCAAATGTGTTGAAACAATAATAATGGAAGAGTTTGAGTCAATTACGAGGTCCGATTGCGAAAAAGTCACAAGTTATAGGCTTCGGAATGTAACACACAAACTAAGTCCAATTTGAGACGTTGACGCACGGATGGAGCTAACTTTTTCGACTCATAAATCTTGTTCAACACTTCAAATGTGTTGAAACAATTGTAATGGAAGAGTTTGAGTAATTACGAGGTCCGGTTGCGAAAAAGTCACAAGTTATAGGCTTCGGAATGTAACACACAAACTGAGTCCAATTTGAGACGTTGACGCACGGATGGAGCTAACTTGTTTTGACAGTCATAATCTTGTTCCAACACTTCAAATTGTTGAAACAATGTAATGGAAGAATTGAGTCTAATTACGAGGTCCGGTTGCGAAAAAGTCACAAGTTATAGGCTTCGGAATGTACACAAACTGAGTCCAATTTGAGACGTTGACGCACGGATGGAGCTAACTTGTTTCGACTGTCCCGAATCTTGTTCAACACTTCAAATGTGTGAAACAATAGTAATGGAAGAATTCGAGTTAATTACGAGGTCCGGTTGCGAAAAAGTCACAAGTTATAGGCTTCGGAATGTAACACACAAACTGAGTCCAATTTGAGACGTTGACGCACGGATGGAGCTAACTTGTTTCGACTGTCCCGAATCTTGTTCCAACACTTCAAATGTGTTGAAACAATAGTAATGGAAGAATTTGAGTCAATTACGAGGTCGGTTGCGAAAAAGTCACAAGTTATAGGCTTCGGAATGTAACACACAAACTGAGTCCAATTTGAGACGTTGACGCACGGATGGAGCTAACTTGTTTCGCCTATCCGAATCTTTTCCAATACTTCAAATGTGTTGAAACAATAATAATGGAAGGTTTGAGTCCAATTACGAGGTCCGATTGCGAAAAAGTCACAGTTATAGGCTTCGGAATGTAACACACAAACTGAGTCCAATTTGAGACGTTGACGCACGGATGGAGCTAACTTGTTTGACTGCTACGAATCTTGTTCAACACTTCAAATGTGTTGAAACAATAGTAATGGAAGAGTTTGAGTCAATTACGAGGTCCGTTGCGAAAAAGTCACAAGTTATAGGCTTCGGAATGTAACACACAAACTGAGTCCAATTTGAGACGTTGACGCACGGATGGAGCTAACTTGTTTCGCTATCCCGAATCTTGTTCCAATACTTCAAATGTGTTGAAACAATAATAATGGAAGAGTTTGAGTTCAATTACGAGGTCCGATTGCGAAAAAGTCACAAGTTATAGGCTTCGGAATGTAACACACAAACTGAGTCCAATTTGAGACGTTGACGCACGGATGGAGCTAACTTGTTTCGCCTACCCGAATCTTGTTCCAATACTTCAAATGTGTTGAAACAATAATAATGGAAGAGTTTGAGTTCAATTACGAGGTCCGATTGCGAAAAAGTCACAAGTTATAGGCTTCGGAATGTAACACACAAACTGAGTCCAATTTGAGACGTTGACGCACGGATGGAGCTAACTTGTTTCTCCTATCCCGAATCTTGTTCCAATACTTCAAATGTGTTGAAACAATAATAATGAAGAGTTTGAGTCCAATTACGAGGTCCGATTGCGAAAAAGTCACAAGTTATAGGCTTCGGAATGTAACACACAAACTGAGTCCAATTTGAGACGTTGACACACGGATGGAGCTAACTTGTTTTCACTGTCACGAATCTTGTTTCAACACTTCAAATGTGTTGCAACAATAGTAATGGAAGAGTTTGAGTCCAATTACGAGGTCCGGTTGCGAAAAAGTCACAAGTTATAGGCTTCGGAATGTAACACACAAACTGAGTCCAATTTGAGACGTTGACGCACGGATGGAGCTAACTTGTTTTGACTGTCAGTAATCTTGTTTCAACACTTCAAATGTGTTGAAACAATAATAATGGAAGAGTTTGAGTCCAATTACGAGGTCCGGTTGCGAAAAAGTCACAAGTTATAGGCTTCGGAATGTAACACACAAACTGAGTCCAATTTGAGACGTTGACGCACGGATGGAGCTAACTTGTTTTGCCTATCCCGAATCTTGTTCAATACTTCAAATGTGTTGAAACAATAATAATGGAAGAGTTTGAGTCCAATTACGAGGTCCGTTGCGAAAAAGTCACAAGTTATAGGCTTCGGAATGTAACACACAAACTGAGTCCAATTTGAGACGTTGACGCACGGATGGAGCTAACTTGTTTCTCCTATCCCGAATCTTGTTCCAATACTTCAAATGTGTTGAAACAATAATAATGGAAGAGTTTGAGTCCAATTACGAGGTCCGATTGCGAAAAAGTCACAAGTTATAGGCTTCGGAATGTAAACACAAACTGAGTCCAATTTGAGACGTTGACACACGGATGGAGCTAACTTGTTTTGACTGTCCGATCTTGTTCCAACACTTCAAATGTGTTGAAACAATATAATGGAAGAGTTTGAGTCCAATTACGAGGTCCGTTGCGAAAAAGTCACAAGTTATAGGCTTCGGAATGTAACACACAAACTGATCCAATTTGAGACGTTGACGCACGGATGGAGCTAACTTGTTTCGCCTATCGCGAATCTTGTTCAATACTTCAAATGTGTTGAAACAATAATAATGGAAAGTTTGAGTCCAATTACGAGGTCCGATTGCGAAAAAGTCACAAGTTATAGGCTTCGGAATGTAACACACAAACTGAGTCCAATTTGAGACGTTGACGCACGGATGGAGCTAACTTGTTTGACTGCTACGAATCTTGTTTCAACACTTCAAATGTGTTGAAACAATAGTAATGGAAGAGTTTGAGTCCAATTACGAGGTCCGGTTGCGAAAAAGTCACAAGTTATAGGCTTCGGAATGTAACACACAAACTGAAGTCCAATTTGAGACGTTGACGCACGGATGGAGCTAACTTGTTTCGCCTATCCCGAATCTTGTTCCAATACTTCAAATGTGTTGAAACAATAATAATGGAAGAGTTTGAGTCAATTACGAGGTCCGATTGCGAAAAAGTCACAAGTTATAGGCTTCGGAATGTAACACACAAACTGAGTCCAATTTGAGACGTTGACGCACGGATGGAGCTAACTTGTTTCCTATCCCGAATCTTGTTCCAATACTTCAAATGTGTTGAAACAATAATAATGGAAGAGTTTGAGTCAATTACGAGGTCCGTTGCGAAAAAGTCACAAGTTATAGGCTTCGGAATGTAACACACAAACTGAGTCCAATTTGAGACGTTGACACGGATGGAGCTAACTTGTTTGACTGTCATGAATCTTGTTTCCAACACTTCAAATGTGTTGAAACAATAGTAATGGAAGAGTTTGAGTCCAATTACGAGGTCCGGTTGCGAAAAAGTCACAAGTTATAGGCTTCGGAATGTAACACACAAACTGAGTCCAATTTGAGACGTTGACGCACGGATGGAGCTAACTTGTTTCGCCTATCCGAATCTTGTTCAATACTTCAAATGTGTTGAAACAATAATAATGGAAGAGTTTGAGTCAATTACGAGGTCCGATTGCGAAAAAGTCACAAGTTATAGGCTTCGGAATGTAACACACAAACTGAGTCCAATTTGAGACGTTGACGCACGGATGGAGCTAACTTTTTCGACTCATAAATCTTGTTCAACACTTCAAATGTGTTGAAACAATGTAATGGAAGAGTTTGAGTCAATTACGAGGTCCGGTTGCGAAAAAGTCACAAGTTATAGGCTTCGGAATGTAACACACAAACTGAGTCCAATTTGAGACGTTGACGCACGGATGGAGCTAACTTGTTTTGACAGTCATAAATCTTGTTCCAACACTTCAAATGTGTTGAAACAATGTAATGGAAGAATTGAGTCTAATTACGAGGTCCGTTGCGAAAAAGTCACAAGTTATAGGCTTCGGAATGCACACAAACTGAGTCCAATTTGAGACGTTGACGCACGGATGGAGCTAACTTGTTTCGACTGTCCCGAATCTTGTTCAACACTTCAAATGTGTTGAAACAATAGTAATGGAAGAATTTGAGTCAATTACGAGGTCGTTGCGAAAAAGTCACAAGTTATAGGCTTCGGAATGTAACACAAACTGAGTCCAATTTGAGACGTTGACGCACGGATGGAGCTAACTTGTTTCGCTATCCGAATCTTTTCCAATACTTCAAATGTGTTGAAACAATAATAATGGAAGAGTTTGAGTCCAATTACGAGGTCCGATTGCGAAAAAGTCACAAGTTATAGGCTTCGGAATGTAACACACAAACTGAGTCCAATTTGAGACGTTGACGCACGGATGGAGCTAACTTGTTTTGACTGCTACGAATCTTGTTTCAACACTTCAAATGTGTTGAACAATAGTAATGGAAGAGTTTGAGTCAATTACGAGGTCCGGTTGCGAAAAAGTCACAAGTTATAGGCTTCGGAATGTAACACACAAACTGATCCAATTTGAGACGTTGACGCACGGATGGAGCTAACTTGTTTCGCCTATCCGAATCTTGTTCCAATACTTCAAATGTGTTGAAACAATAATAATGGAAGAGTTTGAGTTCAATTACGAGGTCCGATTGCGAAAAAGTCACAAGTTATAGGCTTCGGAATGTAACACACAAACTGAGTCCAATTTGAGACGTTGACGCACGGATGGAGCTAACTTGTTTCGCCTACCGAATCTTGTTCCAATACTTCAAATGTGTTGAAACAATAATAATGGAAGAGTTTGAGTCAATTACGAGGTCCGATTGCGAAAAAGTCACAAGTTATAGGCTTCGGAATGTAAACACAAACTGAGTCCAATTTGAGACGTTGACGCACGGATGGAGCTAACTTGTTTCTCTATCCCGAATCTTGTTCCAATACTTCAAATGTGTTGAAACAATATAATGAAGAGTTTGAGTCCAATTACGAGGTCCGATTGCGAAAAAGTCACAAGTTATAGGCTTCGGAATGTAACACACAAACTGAGTCCAATTTGAGACGTTGACGCACGGATGGAGCTAACTTGTTTTCACTGTCACGAATCTTGTTCAACACTTCAAATGTGTTGAAACAATGTAATGGAAGAGTTTGAGTCAATTACGAGGTCCGTTGCGAAAAAGTCACAAGTTATAGGCTTCGGAATGTACACACAAACTGAGTCCAATTTGAGACGTTGAGCACGGATGGAGCTAACTTGTTTTGACTGTCAGGAATCTTGTTTCAACACTTCAAATGTGTTGAAACAATAATAATGGAAGAGTTTGAGTCCAATTACGAGGTCCGGTTGCGAAAAAGTCACAAGTTATAGGCTTCGGAATGTAACACACAAACTGAGTCCAATTTGAGACGTTGACGCACGGATGGAGCTAACTTGTTTGCCTATCCCGAATCTTGTTCAATACTTCAAATGTGTTGAAACAATATAATGGAAGAGTTTGAGTCAATTACGAGGTCCGGTTGCGAAAAAGTCAAAGTTATAGGCTTCGGAATGTAACACACAAACTGAGTCCAATTTGAGACGTTGACGCACGGATGGAGCTAACTTGTTTGACTGTCGAATCTTGTTTCAACACTTCAAATGTGTTGAAACAATATAATGGAAGAGTTTGAGTCCAATTACGAGGTCCGGTTGCGAAAAAGTCACAAGTTATAGGCTTCGGAATGTAACACACAACTGAGTCCAATTTGAGACGTTGACGCACGGATGGAGCTAACTTGTTTTCCTATCCCGAATCTTGTTCCAATACTTCAAATGTGTTGAAACAATAATAATGGAAGAGTTGAGTCAATTACGAGGTCCGATTGCGAAAAAGTCACAAGTTATAGGCTTCGGAATGTAACACACAAACTGAATCCAATTTGAGACGTTGACGCACGGATGGAGCTAACTTGTTTCGCCTATCCGAATCTTGTTCCAATACTTCAAATGTGTTGAAACAATAATAATGGAAGAGTTTGAGTTCAATTACGAGGTCCGATTGCGAAAAAGTCACAAGTTATAGGCTTCGGAATGTAAACACAAACTGAATCCAATTTGAGACGTTGACGCACGGATGGAGCTAACTTGTTTCGCCTATCCCGAATCTTGTTCCAATACTTCAAATGTGTTGAAACAATAATAATGGAAGAGTTTGAGTTCAATTACGAGGTCCGATTGCGAAAAAGTCACAAGTTATAGGCTTCGGAATGTAACACACAAACTGATCCAATTTGAGACGTTGACGCACGGATGGAGCTAACTTGTTTCGCTATCCGAATCTTGTTCCAATACTTCAAATGTGTTGAAACAATAATAATGGAAGAGTTTGAGTCAATTACGAGGTCCGATTGCGAAAAAGTCACAAGTTATAGGCTTCGGAATGTAACACCAAACTGAGTCAATTTGAGACGTTGAGCACGGATGGAGCTAATTTTTCGACAGTCATAAATCTTGTTCAACACTTCAAATTTGTTCAAACAATGTAATGGAAGAATTGAGTCTAATTACGAGGTCCGGTTGCGAAAAAGTCACAAGTTATAGGCTTCGGAATGTAACACACAAACTGAGTAATCCAATTTGAGACGTTGACGCACGGATGGAGCTAACTTGTTTCGACGTCTAAATCTTGTTCCAACACTTCAAATTGTTGAAACAATGTAATGGAAGAATTGAGTCTAATTACGAGGTCCGGTTGCGAAAAAGTCACAAGTTATAGGCTTCGGAATGTAACACACAAACTGAGTCCAATTTGAGACGTTGACGCACGGATGGAGCTAACTTGTTTCGACTGTCCGAATCTTGTTCCAACACTTCAAATGTGTTGAAACAATAGTAATGGAAGATTGAGTTAATTACGAGGTCCGGTTGCGAAAAAGTCACAAGTTATAGGCTTCGGAATGTAACACACAAACTGAGTCCAATTTGAGACGTTGACGCACGGATGGAGCTAACTTGTTTCGACTGTCCCGAATCTTGTTCCAACACTTCAAATGTGTTGAAACAATAGTAATGGAAGATTTGAGTCAATTACGAGGTCCGGTTGCGAAAAAGTCACAAGTTATAGGCTTCGGAATGTAACAACAAACTGAGTCCAATTTGAGACGTTGACGCACGGATGGAGCTAACTTGTTTCGCCTATCGCGAATCTTGTTCCAATACTTCAAATGTGTTGAAACAATAATGGAAGAGTTTGAGTCCAATTACGAGGTCCGATTGCGAAAAAGTCACAAGTTATAGGCTTCGGAATGTAACACACAAACTGAGTCCAATTTGAGACGTTGACGCACGGATGGAGCTAACTTGTTTTCTGCTACGAATCTTGTTCAACACTTCAAATGTGTTGAAACAATATAATGGAAGAGTTTGAGTCCAATTACGAGGTCCGTTGCGAAAAAGTCACAAGTTATAGGCTTCGGAATGTAACACACAAACTGAGTCCAATTTGAGACGTTGACGCACGGATGGAGCTAACTTGTTTCGCCTATCCCGAATCTTGTTCCAATACTTCAAATGTGTTGAAACAATAATAATGGAAGAGTTTGAGTCAATTACGAGGTCCGATTGCGAAAAAGTCACAAGTTATAGGCTTCGGAATGTAACACACAAACTGAGTCCAATTTGAGACGTTGACGCACGGATGGAGCTAACTTGTTTTCCTATCCGAATGTTCCAACACTTCAAATGTGTTGAAACAAAATAATGGAAGAGTTTGAGTCCAATTACGAGGTCCGTTGCGAAAAAGTCACAAGTTATAGGCTTCGGAATGTAACACACAAACTGAGTCCAATTTGAGACGTTGACGCACGGATGGAGCTAACTTGTTTGACTATCCGAATCTTGTTCCAATACTTCAAATGTGTTGAAACAATATAATGGAAGAGTTTGAGTCCAATTACGAGGTCCGATTGCGAAAAAGTCACAAGTTATAGGCTTCGGAATGTAACACACAAACTGAGTCCAATTTGAGACGTTGACGCACGGATGGAGCTAACTTGTTTCGCCTATCCGAATCTTGTTCCAATACTTCAAATGTGTTGAAACAATATAATGGAAGAGTTTGAGTCCAATTACGAGGTCCGTTGCGAAAAAGTCACAAGTTATAGGCTTCGGAATGTAACACACAAACTGAGTCCAATTTGAGACGTTGACGCACGGATGGAGCTAACTTGTTTCGACTGTCCGAATCTTTTCCAACACTTCAAATGTGTTGAAACAATATAATGGAAGAGTTTGAGTCCAATTACGAGGTCGGTTGCGAAAAAGTCACAAGTTATAGGCTTCGGAATGTAACACAAACTGAGTCCAATTTGAGACGTTGACGCACGGATGGAGCTAACTTGTTTCGCCTATCCGAATCTTGTTCCAATACTTCAAATGTGTTGAAACAATAATAATGGAAGAGTTTGAGTCCAATTACGAGGTCCGATTGCGAAAAAGTCACAAGTTATAGGCTTCGGAATGTAACACACAAACTGAGTCCAATTTGAGACGTTGACGCACGGATGGAGCTAACTTGTTTCGCTATCCCGAATCTTGTTCCAATACTTCAAATGTGTTGAAACAATAATAATGGAAGAGTTTGAGTCAATTACGAGGTCCGATTGCGAAAAAGTCACAAGTTATAGGCTTCGGAATGTAACACACAAACTGAGTCCAATTTGAGACGTTGACGCACGGATGGAGCTAACTTGTTTTCGACTATCCCGAATCTTGTTCCAATACTTCAAATGTGTTGAAACAATATAATGGAAGAGTTTGAGTTCAATTACGAGGTCCGATTGCGAAAAAGTCACAAGTTATAGGCTTCGGAATGTAACACACAAACTGATCCAATTTGAGACGTTGACGCACGGATGGAGCTAACTTGTTTCGCCTATCCCGAATCTTGTTCAATACTTCAAATGTGTTGAAACAATAATAATGGAAGAGTTTGAGTTCAATTACGAGGTCCGATTGCGAAAAAGTCACAAGTTATAGGCTTCGGAATGTACACACAAACTGAGTCCAATTTGAGACGTTGACGCACGGATGGAGCTAACTTGTTTGACTGTCACGAATCTTGTTCAACACTTCAAATGTGTTGAAACAATAGTAATGAAGAGTTTGAGTCCAATTACGAGGTCCGTTGCGAAAAAGTCACAAGTTATAGGCTTCGGAATGTAACACACAAACTGAGTCCAATTTGAGACGTTGACACACGGATGGAGCTAACTTGTTTTGACTGTCACGAATCTTGTTCAACACTTCAAATGTGTTGAAACAATAGTAATGGAAGAGTTTGAGTCCAATTACGAGGTCCGTTGCGAAAAAGTCACAAGTTATAGGCTTCGGAATGTAACACACAAACTGAGTCCAATTTGAGACGTTGAGCACGGATGGAGCTAACTTGTTTCGCCTACCGAATCTTGTTCAATACTTCAAATGTGTTGAAACAATAGTAATGGAAGAGTTTGAGTCCAATTACGAGGTCCGGTTGCGAAAAAGTCACAAGTTATAGGCTTCGGAATGTAACACACAAACTGAGTCCAATTTGAGACGTTGACGCACGGATGGAGCTAACTTGTTTGACTGCTATAATCTTGTTCCAACACTTCAAATGTGTTGAACAATAGTAATGGAAAGTTTGAGTCCAATTACGAGGTCCGTTGCGAAAAAGTCACAAGTTATAGGCTTCGGAATGTAACACACAAACTGAGTCCAATTTGAGACGTTGACGCACGGATGGAGCTAACTTGTTTCGCCTATCCCGAATCTTGTTCCAATACTTCAAATGTGTTGAAACAATATAATGGAAGAGTTTGAGTCAATTACGAGGTCCGATTGCGAAAAAGTCACAAGTTATAGGCTTCGGAATGTAACACACAAACTGAGTCCAATTTGAGACGTTGACGCACGGATGGAGCTAACTTGTTTTCCTATCCCGAATCTTGTTTCAATACTTCAAATGTGTTGAAACAATATAATGGAAGAGTTTGAGTCCAATTACGAGGTCCGATTGCGAAAAAGTCACAAGTTATAGGCTTCGGAATGTAACACACAAACTGATCCAATTTGAGACGTTGACACACGGATGGAGCTAACTTGTTTTGACTATCCCGAATCTTGTTTCCAACACTTCAAATGTGTTGAAACAATATAATGGAAGAGTTTGAGTCAATTACGAGGTCCGATTGCGAAAAAGTCACAAGTTATAGGCTTCGGAATGTAACACACAAACTGAGTCCAATTTGAGACGTTGACGCACGGATGGAGCTAACTTGTTTTGCCTATCCCGAATCTTGTTCCAATACTTCAAATGTGTTGAAACAATAATAATGGAAGAGTTTGAGTCAATTACGAGGTCCGATTGCGAAAAAGTCACAAGTTATAGGCTTCGGAATGTAACACCAAACTGAGTCCAATTTGAGACGTTGACGACGGATGGAGCTAACTTGTTTCTCCTATCCGAATCTTGTTCCAATACTTCAAATGTGTTGAAACAATAATAATGGAAGAGTTTGAGTCCAATTACGAGGTCCGATTGCGAAAAAGTCACAAGTTATAGGCTTCGGAATGTAACACACAAACTGAGTCCAATTTGAGACGTTGACGCACGGATGGAGCTAACTTGTTTGACTGTCCGAATCTTGTTTCAACACTTCAAATGTGTTGAAACAATATAATGGAAGAGTTTGAGTCCAATTACGAGGTCCGTTGCGAAAAAGTCACAAGTTATAGGCTTCGGAATGTAACACACAAACTGAGTCCAATTTGAGACGTTGACGCACGGATGGAGCTAACTTGTTTCGCCTATCCGAATCTTGTTCCAATACTTCAAATGTGTTGAAACAATAATAATGGAAGAGTTTGAGTCCAATTACGAGGTCCGGTTGCGAAAAAGTCACAAGTTATAGGCTTCGGAATGTAACACACAAACTGAGTCCAATTTGAGACGTTGACGCACGGATGGAGCTAACTTGTTTCGACTGTCCCGAATCTTATTCCAACACTTCAAATGTGTTGAAACAATATAATGGAAGATTTGAGTCTAATTACGAGGTCCGGTTGCGAAAAAGTCACAAGTTATAGGCTTCGGAATGTAACACAAACTGAGTCCAATTTGAGACGTTGACGCACGGATGGAGCTAACTTGTTTCGACTGTCCGAATCTTTTCCAACACTTCAAATGTGTTGAAACAATAGTAATGGAAGAGTTTGAGTCAATTACGAGGTCCGGTTGCGAAAAAGTCACAAGTTATAGGCTTCGGAATGTAACACACAAACTGAGTCCAATTTGAGACGTTGACGCACGGATGGAGCTAACTTGTTTCGCCTCGCCGAATCTTGTTCCAACACTTCAAATGTGTTGAAACAATAATAATGGAAGAGTTTGAGTCCAATTACGAGGTCCGATTGCGAAAAAGTCACAAGTTATAGGCTTCGGAATGTAACACACAAACTGATCCAATTTGAGACGTTGACGCACGGATGGAGCTAACTTGTTTCGCCTACGAATCTTGTTCCAACACTTCAAATGTGTTGAAACAATATAATGGAAGAGTTTGAGTCAATTACGAGGTCCGATTGCGAAAAAGTCACAAGTTATAGGCTTCGGAATGTAACACACAAACTGAGTCCAATTTGAGACGTTGACGCACGGATGGAGCTAACTTGTTTCGCCTATCCCGAATCTTGTTCCAATACTTCAAATGTGTTGAAACAATAATAATGGAAGAGTTTGAGTCAATTACGAGGTCCGATTGCGAAAAAGTCACAAGTTATAGGCTTCGGAATGTAACACAAACTGAGTCCAATTTGAGACGTTGACACGGATGGAGCTAACTTGTTTTCCTATCCGAATCTTGTTCAATACTTCAAATGTGTTGAAACAATATAATGGAAGAGTTTGAGTCCAATTACGAGGTCCGTTGCGAAAAAGTCACAAGTTATAGGCTTCGGAATGTAACACACAAACTGAGTCCAATTTGAGACGTTGACACACGGATGGAGCTAACTTGTTTGACTGTCGCGAATCTTGTTCAACACTTCAAATGTGTTGAAACAATATAATGGAAGAGTTTGAGTCCAATTACGAGGTCCGTTGCGAAAAAGTCACAAGTTATAGGCTTCGGAATGTAACACACAAACTGATCCAATTTGAGACGTTGACGCACGGATGGAGCTAACTTGTTTCGCCTATCCGCGAATCTTGTTCCAATACTTCAAATGTGTTGAAACAATAATAATGGAAGAGTTTGAGTCAATTACGAGGTCCGATTGCGAAAAAGTCACAAGTTATAGGCTTCGGAATGTAACACACAAACTGAGTCCAATTTGAGACGTTGACGCACGGATGGAGCTAACTTGTTTCCTATCCCGAATCTTGTTCCAATACTTCAAATGTGTTGAAACAATAATAATGAAGAGTTTGAGTCAATACGAGGTCCGATTGCGAAAAAGTCACAAGTTATAGGCTTCGGAATGTAACACACAAACTGAGTCCAATTTGTGACGTTGACGCACGGATGGAGCTAACTTGTTTTCCTATCCCGAATCTTGTTCAATACTTCAAATGTGTTGAAACAATAATAATGGAAGAGTTTGAGTCCAATTACGAGGTCCGTTGCGAAAAAGTCACAAGTTATAGGCTTCGGAATGTAACACACAAACTGAGTCCAATTTGAGACGTTGACGCACGGATGGAGCTAACTTGTTTCTGCCTACGAATCTTGTTCCAATACTTCAAATGTGTTGAAACAATAATAATGGAAGAGTTTGAGTTCAATTACGAGGTCCGTTGCGAAAAAGTCACAAGTTATAGGCTTCGGAATGTAACACACAAACTGAGTCCAATTTGAGACGTTGACGCACGGATGGAGCTAACTTGTTTCGCCTATCCCGAATCTTGTTCCAATACTTCAAATGTGTTGAAACAATAATAATGGTAAGAGTTTGAGTCAATTACGAGGTCCGATTGCGAAAAAGTCACAAGTTATAGGCTTCGGAATGTAACACACAAACTGAGTCCAATTTGAGACGTTGACGCACGGATGGAGCTAACTTGTTTTCCTATCCCGAATCTTGTTCAATACTTCAAATGTGTTGCAACAATATAATGGAAGAGTTTGAGTCAATTACGAGGTCCGATTGCGAAAAAGTCACAAGTTATAGGCTTCGGAATGTAACACACAAACTGAGTCCAATTTGAGACGTTGACACGGATGGAGCTAACTTGTTTTGACTGTCCGAATCTTGTTCAACACTTCAAATGTGTTGAAACAATAATAATGGAAGAGTTTGAGTCCAATTACGAGGTCCGTTGCGAAAAAGTCACAAGTTATAGGCTTCGGAATGTAACACACAAACTGAGTCCAATTTGAGACGTTGACGCACGGATGGAGCTAACTTGTTTTG
Source organism: Euptelea pleiosperma (assembly GCA_035048495.1). NCBI lineage: Eukaryota > Viridiplantae > Streptophyta > Magnoliopsida > Ranunculales > Eupteleaceae > Euptelea > Euptelea pleiosperma. The sequence goes on from CM068540.1 coordinate 10,236,325, forward strand.
TAGAATCTTGTTCCAATACTTCAAATGTGTTGAAACAATAATAATGGAAGAGTTTGAGTTCCAATTACGAGGTCCGTTGCGAAAAAGTCACAAGTTATAGGCTTCGGAATGTAACACACAAACTGAGTCCAATTTGAGACGTTGACGCACGGATGGAGCTAACTTGTTTTGCCTATCTCGAATCTTGTTTCAACACTTCAAATGTGTTGAAACAATAATAATGGAAGAGTTTGAGTCCAATTACGAGGTCCGGTTGCGAAAAAGTCAAAGTTATAGGCTTCGGAATGTAACACACAAACTGAGTCCAATTTGAGACGTTGACGCACGGATGGAGCTAACTTGTTTTGACTATCCCGAATCTTGTTCCAATACTTCAAATGTGTTGAAACATAATAATGGAAGAGTTTGAGTTCAATTACGAGGTCCGATTGCGAAAAAGTCAAAGTTATAGGCTTCGGAATGTAACACACAAACTGAGTCCAATTTGAGACGTTGAGCACGGATGGAGCTAACTTGTTTCCTATCCCGAATCTTGTTTCCAACACTTCAAATGTGTTGAAACAATAAATGGAAGGTTTGAGTCCAATTACGAGGTCCGGTTGCGAAAAAGTCACAAGTTATAGGCTTCGGAATGTAACACACAAACTGAGTCCAATTTGAGACGTTGACACACGGATGGAGCTAACTTGTTTTGACGTCACGAATCTTGTTCAACACTTCAAATGTGTTGAAACAATATAATGGAAGAGTTTGAGTCCAATTACGAGGTCCGGTTGCGAAAAAGTCACAAGTTATAGGCTTCGGAATGTAACACACAAACTGAGTCCAATTTGAGACGTTGACGCACGGATGGAGCTAACTTGTTTTTCGCTACGCGAATCTTGTTCAACACTTCAAATGTGTTGAAACAATAGTAATGGAAGAGTTTGAGTCCAATTACGAGGTCCGTTGCGAAAAAGTCACAAGTTATAGGCTTCGGAATGTAACACACAAACTGATCCAATTTGAGACGTTGACGCACGGATGGAGCTAACTTGTTTGACGCCTATCCCGAATCTTGTTTCCAATACTTCAAATGTGTTGCAACAATAGTAATGGAAGAGTTTGAGTCAATTACGAGGTCCGTTGCGAAAAAGTCACAAGTTATAGGCTTCGGAATGTAACACACAACTGAGTCCAATTTGAGACGTTGACGCACGGATGGAGCTAACTTGTTTCCTATCCCGCATCTTGTTCCAATACTTCAAATGTGTTGAAACAATAATAATGAAGAGTTTGAGTTCAATTACGAGGTCCGATTGCGAAAAAGTAACAAGTATAGGCTTCGGAATGTAACACACAAACTGAGTCCAATTTGAGACGTTGACACGGATGGAGCTAACTTGTTTTCTATCCCGAATCTTGTTTCCAACACTTCAAATGTGTTGCAACAATAATATGGAAGAGTTGAGTCCAATTACGAGGTCCGATTGCGAAAAAGTCACAAGTTTAGGCTTCGGAATGTAACACACAAATGATCCAATTGAGACGTTGACGCACGGATGGAGCTAACTTGTTTCTGTCTACGAATCTTGTTCCAATACTTCAAATGTGTGAAACAATATAATGGAAGAGTTTGAGTCCAATTACGAGGTCCGTTGCGAAAAAGTCAGCAGTTATACGCTTCGGAATGTAACACACAAACTGAAGTCCAATTTGAGACGTTGACGCACGGATGGAGCTAACTTGTTTCGACTGTCCGAATCTTATTCCAACACTTCAAATGTGTTGAAACAATAGTAATGGAAGAGTTTGAGTCTAATTACGAGGTCGGTTGCGAAAAAGTCACAAGTTATAGCTTCGGAATGTAACAGACAAACTGAGTCCAATTTGAGACGTTGACGCACGGATGGAGCTAACTTGTTTCGACTGTCCCGAATCTTAT